>JAQIXX010006841.1:0-11679 GCA_034700605.1 Willowsia nigromaculata | reverse complement strand
AACTATGTAATGCAGTTGAGAGTTTGTCCTTATAAACCTTACAAGTTGACCAAATTTTCTACTTTTCGTGATCTTTATACAACACAAATTTACCAATGTGTGTTTTCTTGGGCCAAATCAAAACGGATTGCATACAAAATTAAGTTTGAAACTGAGATATCCCCTCTCGCATCACCCCAGACGATGTGGCTCCAAGCATGCAGCCACATTGCAGCTTATGAAATAGAGCTAGCCAATCACAAGATGCCAGCTCATTCCTGTTCAGACGAGACGGAGGAACGCAACCGATTGTGGATCGAGTAGCAGTCACATTCCTTCTTCTCACTTTCATTCTATCATTCTTCTCCTGCGAGAGAACTAGAGAGTAGTCGTAATATTCCTTGTGAATAAATATTATCTGTTATAGTTCGAGAATCTGACGCTTATCTTCGAACCTTTTATTGTCATACACTTCATGACATCACACCTTAAAAGTAAATAATTCGCAAAATATGAGGTTGCAGCAACTCTCTGTGACAAGCAATTGGAATAGGAATCTTAGAAAGATCATTAACCTTAAATTTGAGTGTTTTTTAAACAACTGTTAAACATCCGTTTGATTACAACGACACCATAGAGTATTCTTTCAGATTGTATTATAAATTACATATTTTTATTCAATAGACCGAAAAAACTATCAAAAGCCTGTAAATATCACAATAATAATAGTAATAATAATAAACAATAAACGGAAATAATAGTAACAAACAAAGCCCGTAAAAATGCTGAATGTACCCTTCCAGATTTTTCATTTATGCTCGTATAGAATTTCTGACAGCTTGAATATTTTCTTAAATAATTTTAAAAGGACATAACTCAAAATTTTCTCCGTCTACAGTGAAACTGACACTACCATAAATCATAAAAGTTCCTATAAGAAACGACGACTGTCCTTTTGATGCTGTATGGCCAAGCCAATTGCTTGTATATTGGCTGAGATATAACGAGGTGTTGTAGGCAAGCAGAAAAATTGCAAAACTGCCATTATTTGAGACACCCTAAATCACAAGTTCCTCCACAATCAATAGATATTTAACTATTTTTGTAAAAATACACTCAAATTTAAGGCTCATGATTTTTCCAAGATTCCAACGCCAATCACTCGTTACAGAAATTTGCTGCAAGTCTCACATTTTGCAAAATATTTACGTTTGAGACAAGCTATCGAAAGGTGTGTGAAATATTTTGATTAAACAATACGAAGTTTTTACTGCTCATCCCAGGTTTAAATCTACTCAATTGCAGCTGCGTTTAGATTTAATCTTAGTGGCGTTGAAAAATTCGTTGCTTGTGATTCTCTAGGTGTTTCAGGTTGTTGCAACCTTCATTCCTTTGTTTAGTTCGGAAGCACTTTGACATAGATAGATTTTATAATCCGCTTTAAATTCTGTCTGCGTTCTCTTTGCGACCTTCTTTAACAACAATGATTATTGCATTAACAAACTAAAACATTTTGCATAGTAATGATTTGTAGTTGGACACATTTGAGGAGTTCCTACTTTGATTGTTTTTGAAATATCAGATCTGCAACTCATTAAATATTTTATTATTGACTTGAAAAGTTAATGGTTGCATCCCATTTTTTCCATAATGAACACTCTCTTTTAAAATCAAATAAAGATTGAAGGTATCACTCTCAAATTTTAAATTAACTTTCGGCTCAATGAATGGAACCAGCTGGCTTGCTGAACCCGGATAGCTGTAAAAAATCCTTGAGCATATGGCTCAGAAGGAGTTCCATGATTCGGGACTTGGTAGCCCTTTCCAGCGTTTATGCTGATTCCTGAAGTATATTCATTTTGCTGCAGAAATGAAATTTGGAGTTTATATGAGAGTTTTTATGCCTATTTTCTATTACTATGAAACCTCATAATTTAATTTCGATGTGAAACATTCGTATATGCATGTTTGATCAGTTTGTTTAAAAATATGGAGTTCTCTAATGTTGAAATCTTTGATTTTCATGCGTTTTAAGAAAATGTGGGATCGCATAGTTTAAAAAAATATCTTGAGCAATGAAAATATTTGATGCAATACTTACGTTTTTTACTTTAATAAATACTCGTAATCCACTGTTGTCTACAACTATGTCATTTAAATTTTAATAAGTGGTGTAAAACTAGTTAATTTCTTCGACGTAGGTGGGTAATTCATGTAAGTCAATGGCTAAAAAGGCACATCCCAGCAAAAATACTCACTCACACTTACGAAACATCTCACTCGAGGTGATGAGGTACTTAGGGGGTAAAAATAGTTATCGTGATTTTTGCCAAAGTAGGCCGTTCCACAAACATCAGAGCACTTAAAATCACAACGACTTCACATTCGCAGTTCTAAAACGACGAGTACAAATCTATCTCCATCAAAGTTTGAGGTAAAATACAAATACACAATCTGCCCTCAAGCAAAATCAAATATTTTTGCAAAGTTTACAAGCAAAACTTGTGAACGCTAAGATATGAAAATTTTCTAAAAGTAAATCCTGTTGCTTTCGCATCTTAACAAGTAATGTAAAAGTGAAAAGGAGAGCTTTGGTCCTCTGATTAAAATGAATTTGTGTTGTGGAAACTTGTTTCTTACAGTGATTTGTGATCATCGGGAAAAAAACTGTGCCAGATTAATGAGATGTTCTTTAAATCTCAATCATCCAAATACCTGGTGATTTGAGAGCGTATTTGTCAAAATAATCCATATTTTTTATTTGTCTTTAATTTACTATAGAATACAAGCTTTAAATTTTATATGTTTTACAAACGTTTTTTATTTCATTTCAATCACATTTTTCTAGTACACCATAAGAAGGTCTATTGTATACTCCACAATTTTGAAATAATAATTAGTTTTGGTATCTTTTTCAAAGTATGTGCCTGCATAATAAAACGCTAACGATCTCTGAGCATTCACAACCCTACGCCAATATTTTGTTGATCCCGGTGATATTAAAAGTTTGTATTTCCAGCTTTTTATCATTTCCTTGCTGATCTCATAAAATTTAGACGCTAATGGAACGGTCTGAAACATTATGAAATACGCTATAGTCGTTATTCCACCAAACATGATAAGTACAACCAGAGGCAACAATCGCATTCCTTTGAGTAGCATAAAGTTTCCAAGTACAAATATGACAAATCCTATACTCATCAAAGTGCCTGCAACGCATCTCACACAAAACATGCCAATCTGATTGATACAATGAAACTCATTATACCTACGAACTAAGCAACTGTTCAATGCCTTCGGGATTAAAACACGCAAACAGCGAAGGTAAACCTGACAAACAATCATTGTTGGTATGCACACAGTAACATACATACGGCATGCCTCTAAACAAGCATACTGCAACATTGCAAATCTTAACACAGAAAACATAGCTTTCATATAAATATTGTCAACTCGTAAATGGGTATTGAGTAAAACATTCATTGCATCAATTCCGGTAAGGACACTTGTAGCGCCAAGCAAGCATCCAGTAGCACACAGAATTATTGTGAGCGCAATTACCAGGAGCCCATTCAGGTCAAATGGCTTGCCATTCCAAATGTTGGAAAATTCTGTACAAAAAAGAGGAAACAAGTTAAAAGTTAAAATTCAAGACTGATTTTTAAATGTATGGAAGTAGAAGTGTCTTTTACCTCGACCAAGAAGTTTAAAAAGCGATTGACTTTCACTTTTGTCATCCCTACAATCGGAGAGGGTTTGCTCATAAACAATAAGTGTGTTAAAATACTGAGAAAATGAGAGTCCTTCCAACTGGTATAAAAACAATGACAAAATTGCACACAAAAGTGCGATTGCAAAACCAAAAGCGCTGTTCATCAATAAGTATAAAGGAATAGTGATGGAGTTTAGAACTAAGGCTTCAACCAAAACTGCGCCCATGAAACCAGCTTGGAGTAGAATTGCAGAAAATGCAAAATAAAACCTGAACCAATGCCATTTCTTATGTTGGTTCACGTAACAGAACTTTTTTTTATACGGATCCACTCTCAATGGGAGTTTGTATTTTAAAATCTTTTCAAATACATAATTGCTTAATTCATATGCTTTCCAAGTTAGTGTTCTCGACATTTTGGAAATTTTTACTGCAATTGATTTTACAAATGGAAGAAAATTTGTTTGCTAAATACTTTCTATGCAAATAGAGTAAGTTGTTATTCAAATGTCAGGAATGAACCGAAATGAAGGAAATTTTGGAGTTTGTACACATATTTTTTGCAAAAAATTGTAATTGCAAAATTGTTGTAATTTATAGGTAATGTCGGTTTTCTGTCTAACCTGTATTTGGCCGCCATAAAAATTGTGTCAAAAGCTTTTTTCCACCAAACTTTGAGTATTTGATAGTTGGCAAGCTTAAGCAGCTATTTTTTGATGAAGAGAAAACTATAATGGGAAAAAGTTTTCAGGCCTCTAAAGAAGGCTTGCTGGGCTTCCGTACGGTTTTTCTGGCCTATTTTAAAAAATTTTAGAGGCCAGTTACTCCCGGAATTTTGGCCCATTCAGTTGGGATTTTAGCATAAAAAAAAGATTTTTCATGATTCCAGTTCAAGAAGTTTGAGTCATACACACCACCATGCATGAATTGTAACAGCAAGCAACTCATATTGACATTTATTACAAGCAGTGAAATGAAATTATGATTGTGAACTATTATGCGTATAATATCCTACATGATGACTGTCCGTGTATTATAAATTTTTTAATAAAGTATAAATACATTGTCATTTACTTTATTTGCATGTCATATTTTAGTGGTTTTTATAGGCCTGAAAATCCCTTGCCAATTATAATCACCGATTAGTAGCCACAATCAATTAAACTCTTTCAATATATTATCAATGAAATAATTCCGTCGTTTAAATATATTATTACACGAAGCCAAGCTCAAGCCTCCGGAATCTAGTACCGTAGGTCCTAGGAAATTTTTGGGAAAATTTTTGATTAAAAAAAAATATCTGCCAAAACGAACGATAACACAAACAACGGAACAAGTAGGTAGGAAACTAAAACGATCTATAAATATAAACCGTTTATATGTGTACTAAACAATTATCAGGCATATTTTTCTGCTTGTCAGGCAATTTCCTAAAATTGAAAGGAAATTTTCCATGACTGGATGGAAAATTCCTATAGCAGGAAGGAAATTTCCTGAGATTGGATGGAAATTTTTTGAGATTTGAAGGAAATTTCCTGAGACTTGGTAAAAAATTCTAAAGATTGTAAAAAGTTTCTGATATGATATGATTTCTATGATATTAGCAAGATTTGATCTGCTTACAGCAAGAATTCCTATGAACATACAAGTTTTCCTTTGACTTCTTATTTATAAAAATTTCAAAACCTTTCCTGTCATTGAGATTAATTTATTGATGACAATATATCTGCCTTCCTGTTGTGGTAGGCAATTTCCTTTGATATGGAGAAAGATTAACTATGGTAAACAGGACTTTTCCAGTGCATTAACTATAAAAATTTATGATAAGCAAAAAAACTTTACTATGAATAGTATGATTGGTATAATATTATGTTTTTTATTTGAAGGAAGAAAACTTCATGGAACACTATGCAGTCCATACTATACAAATCCTAAGGTATTTAAAAATTAATCTCAAAAATCAAAAGTTCACATCAGGCATTAGCACAACTAATATAGTTTATATTGAAGAATAATTTCATGTTTCTCAAATATGCACGTATCAAGATATATATCTTTTTAATCAATTACTGCTCAAACTGGTTAAGAGATTTGTTTGATTTATAAAACATAAGTTTATTGAAAAACGTTTTTAATTCTACTGTACGGCTACATATACATCCAAATCCGCGAGTTATATACTTATTTCAAACCCACAAGATATATTTTTCCAAATTCTCATATTAAATATTTTCAAATCCACGTTTTAAATTTCCTAATTCGCAAATCATTAAAATTTATATTTTTACAATGTTTGTAACCAGAACAACCTTGTAACAAGGTACGTGTGTTATAACATTTGAAATATGAAAATTCAAATTATGGAGTTACTAGTAATCAAATTCCGGAGATGGTCCATTTCAAGTCTTGGAGATGCTTCTTTTCACGTCTTGAAGATGTTTGTATTCAAACTCTGGAGATGCTTCTTTTCAAGTCTTGGAGATGTTTGTATTCAAATCCTGGAGATGCTTCTTTTCAAGTCTTGGAGATGTTTGTATTCAAGTCTTGGAGATGTTTGTACTCAAGTCTTGGAGATGCTTCTTTTCACGTCTTGAAGATGTTTGTATTTAAACTCTGGAGATGCTTCTTTTCAAGTCTTGAAGATGTTTGTATTCAAATCCTGGAGATGTTGGAACTCAAATTTTGGAGATGTTGTAATTCAAATCTTGGAGACTTTTAATACAAGCATACTAATAGACGTGTTTAAATCCTAAAAATATTTGTCAACCTTTTCATATAAATCGTTCAAAATGAGTTAGTTAGTGGAACGGAAATTGGCCATTGGCCATGAGTTAAAAAAATTGAACTGGTTCACATTTTGCATTTTGCAAGCTAAATATCTGCGAAAATTGGGTCGTTAATGATTCCACAGCACTTTTTGTCTAACTATCGACTAGCAGGATAGTATTCGGTATAGAACAAATTCATTAAAACGTGCCTAGGAGTGTACTCTGAAGTATTAGTTCGTCGCAATATTACAACTCGAAATAAACAGTTTATGACCCTGAGTTTATTTAAAGTGGCAATAATTCGCTAAATGATTTTGTGAGAACAGAAGAACCAAATGAATTTTAAGCTGGAAAAAAGTTCAAACGACATTAAATACCGGAAAATATTTTTGTTTAAGCGTTTTGTAGTTGTCCATGATTTAAAAGTAGTTTCGATAAGTAATTGAAATTCTTATAAATTCGTTGCAGATTATTGTTGCAAGGCACAACTTTTAGTAGTAGTAGTATTAGTACGCATTTTAGTCAATACAATTGAGTTCAGGTTTCTCTATTTACGTCTTAGTATATCAAATTAAATTATAAGAAGTTCACTGCATGTCTTATCCTAATAGTGGCTGTACAAATTTTGTTTCCGAGAGCAATGCAAAGATTCACATTTTCTAATCGTAATTCTCCTGCGTCACTTTTTGATCTTATCCAGATAGCCTATTGCTCTATGAATAATGGCAAATTTATAAGCTAAATTAATTAATATGTACCCTACCTTGAATCTATTGACAAGTAGAGGTTAAGACAGTTTTTTGGAACCCGTGTTAGGAAAAATACCGTTTTGTTTGTAAGATGCCGTGTCCCTAGCTGCAACACTCCAAGGCTCGACGTTCAATGTTCCCGGAAACATCACCAAATATAAAATGCCAATGCACTCGTAGAAAATGATGAGAAATAAAGGAAGACCAAAGCTTGTTCTACTTCTGTTTTTACTCAGGGAATGAATTACTTCTGCGAAGTGTAGCTGCAGTAGTACATTCTCAGCACAACATAATGTACACTACACCATTTTTCAGCACAAAACTTTAAGTTAGCGCAGCATGAACAGCACTCTAGATGTACATGTAGCACTCGATGCTACATGTTTGCTAAAAAAGTAGATAATCAAATTGCTTGGTATCTAATTGGATTTTGGTTGCTACTGTAAGTCAGTATTAAAATGCGTAAAAAGGCCTACGAAATATAACTTGATTTTAAATCAGTCACGTTGTTGTTTAAACATTGTGGTTACATATATATTAAGTATGCTAGTACATTTGTGATAAGGAATGCTTACATACATTCCATATTCCTACAATGTGACAGAATTTTTCATAACGAGTCACAAATATATTTTGCTTGATTGTATTTTCAAGCAGTTTTGCATTATAGTTGCATTTTGCACAACCCTGATTCGAGTTTTTTTGCCTGAGAAGCTAAAAACGGTTAATAAGGGTGCTGAAACTGTGCATACCACTCATTATTTACTGAATGCATAACATGCCAATGAAATAGTTATTGTTTCGGATATCCTGTACATGCACACATATTATTTCATGAAAAGGACCTTGAAGAAAATTCAGACCAAACGGTCAACAAAAACCGTTACAAACCGTTACAATGGTTAATATTTTGTATTAACCTTATATAGCGTGTATGATCTCATTCAAATGCATTTCTTACACTCATCATTTCCACAACACGGTTTTTTAAATTAACGATTTTAAGGGTATAGCGATTTTTAATCAACAGCGAAAAGCACGTTGTTTTAATTTTCTATTAAATAGTTTGAATTAAGTCTGTCATGGGATCCATTAGCTGGATTTTAGGGTTTGCACTATTCTACTTTCACAATAATGACATATTGAAAATATTTATTCTGGACATTTTGCATAAGACCTATAAACCTACTACGAGGCTACATGTTTTGGTTGGAACGGAGACGCTCACCACTACTCGTTTTTTTGACATATTCATGCAGAAGTCCATATGTACTTAATTTAAGTAATATCTTTTACCCGTGTGTTTATACTAATGCTAGGAGGCACGATATATTGCATACAAATTTGACGTAATCATCGGTTTGATTAAAGCAGATGTTTTCACAGATTTAATTGATTATTTTATCTTCGAAGGTATTACTTCCCTTTTGGAAGTAGTTCCCTTCCATTAGAGTGCTTGGAATTCTCTTCGAAGCACATATATTAACCAAACTAGAATTCTCATTCTACTCTCAAATGAGTTAATTAACTTTCAGCAAAGCTGGAATTCCAAACAAAAATTCACTCGAATGTGTTATCAGTTGTACATTTAATCTTGTTTACTCATACAAATTTTTCATTCAAAACATTATCTCCGATGGGGTGTATAACGACAACTCAACGTATTTACAGATGTCTTACAACTCATCAGAGCCAAACGATTTGCGACTGCGTAAGCAGAGTTAAATGCCAGATAATAAAAGAAGATAAAGAGCATTAAATTATGACCGCAGTGAATGATGGATTGTAATTAAGTTTTCTGTTATATTTGCAGTTGATATTTTGAATCCTTGCATCTTGAGCTCGGAAAAGTATTTAAATTTGTACGCAAGTTAATTATAGTGTACAAGTTTTTTTGAATTTAAACTTGCGGAAACCTTAAGTCGGCTGCTAACAGTGAATGAAGAGTAAAAATGGGTTTAAATATCGCTCGAGAAAATGCGCAAAACCACTTAAAGAAAGCTGAACCCCAAACTTTGGAGCGTTCGTTAAACAAAAATCTACAACAGGTTTCTGTGCACAACCTTCCATCCCAAAGGCGTAGAAATTTTATCGCCAAACTCTTTGTCCTTGTATTTTGTGTCTTTCCTATTGAAGATTGTGGATTTTATTTCAGCGTAGCGATCATCCTACTAATGCATTGTGTCAGCATCGCAAACATTGTAATCGGAGGTCTCTACAACAATGAGGCTGACTGTCCAGTTGAGAGAATTTCTCTAATTCTGATTATTGGTGGGTCCATAGTACTCGTTCAAAGTTTACTGGAATCTCTGTTCCTCTTTGTCAAACGGATGAAAGTGAAGGGTCATGCAGGGAGGATTCTACAGACTACCTTAACATACTTGAGAGTACTTGTAGGAATTTTTAGACTAGCATCATGGTCTTGGCATAACCTAGTTTCTGAAAAAATTTATCGAGTAGAATCTACCGTCAGTGATGAAAAATCTTCAGAAAAATATTGTAATCTGGTTTTGTTTATATTCGCATTTTGGTTTATAACTGTTATTGAGGTATTATTATGGCTACATTTGCTTGTAGTAGCAGTACTTATTTATTGTATTTTATGTTTCAACCGTTGAAAATACATATGAGAAGCTTAACAGTCAACACAATGTTTACAAAGTTAGTGTACTATTTCTTAAAATTGTTAAGCAAATAGAGAGGCATGCACAAAAAATTAATTGATAAGTTAAAACAGCAGGTTTTGTAACCCAACTTGTAAAACTTTGAATTTATATTTGTAGTGTTTATTACTTTGTCACCATGCAATACATAGATCAAGTTGTGAATTCAATAAGTCGATCATTTTTTAAATATTGATATATAAATTAAACAGAAATAAAATATACTATCAGATCTTTTCATTACTACTCTGTCCTGTGTACGTTTTTTTTCAGTAGCATTTTAAAACGCCACTTACTTTTCATATACAACGTATTTACCAATTAATGTTTTCACTACTTGATAATAAACAACATATTTTAGAGGCGAATAGATTGGAGCCTTCCACAATTGATTCCGATAAATTTTTATCTCATTTATTCAATTATTTGAGCTTGAGTTGTTATCATATTTACCTGCAATCATATCTCAATCAATTTATTTATTTATCATATTTGTTCATACTGCAAATACGAGGCACTAGAAAGATATGAAATTTTTAATATACGCAGTTTGAAATTATTTTAGAAGTTCACAATTAATTGGACAGTTTTACAACACGTTTCCTCTTAAAAAAGGACCATTTAACAGTAATTACGTACTACATACGTTCATGATATGAATCATTT
Organism: Willowsia nigromaculata; assembly: GCA_034700605.1. Lineage (NCBI taxonomy): Eukaryota > Metazoa > Arthropoda > Collembola > Entomobryomorpha > Entomobryidae > Willowsia > Willowsia nigromaculata. The sequence continues at coordinate 1,142 of JAQIXX010006841.1, read as the reverse complement.
TGCTTATGTCATAATAGAATAAATAATTAGGTCTGATTCTATTGATACTTGAGTTACGAAAGGTTTGTTTGTAGAACAAATTCATATTATAAAAAAGCTTAAAACTTGCAACAAAATCGCAATTGTAATACCTGAGCTTTCGATATCTGCGTATTTTTCTGACGAATTGTACACCAGAAATGAATACCAGTTGAGTTCTTACTTTGGATTTTTGCTAAAAGGATTAGTTCCACCTCAGGTTATAAGTCGTATGAAAACTTTACTTGAGTCAGGAGTGTGGGAAAGGAATAACAATTTGCTAAGTGGTTTTTAAACCGAAGATATTCGTCTAGGCTTACGTTACCTAGAAACCAAAATGGGAGAACAAATTAGGAAAATAATATCATTCTACTGTTTTAGTATTAATAGGTTTTGAAATTGCTTCTTTTATATTTTTTGCTATAGAGTTGAAGTCAAAGTACTAATGAATTTCAGACCAAACGGTCAACGAAAACCGTTAAAAACCGTTACAATGGCTAATATTTTGAATAATCAGTATCAAGCATGTATATCATTGAAATGGATTTTTTTCATTGACCATTTCCTCATTACAATTTTTTTAAATGAACAGTTTTACGGGAATAGCAATTTTCATAAACCATGTTCTTTTAATTTTCTATTCAATAGCTTTAAGACAAGTCTGACATGGCATTCAGTAGTTGGATTTTAGGGTTTGCACCATTCTACTTTCAGAATAATGACATATTGACGCTATATCAGCTACTTTCCAATTTGGAACGGAAAAGTTCACCACTACTCATCATATTTGGTATATTACTGCAGAATTATATACTTAATTCAAGTTATAACTTTTACCCGTGTTTTTATACAAGTTTTGAACTCATTTAAAATAATTTATTGTTGAGTGGCTCTAACACATCAAATATCAACAATTTTAGTCTCTGTGGAAGAGTGAACGACAATTTGCAAATAAATTGACATTGAGCATCAATTTTGGTCCGAGACCCCTTTTTTGCATAAAATTCCTAAACTTTATATTTTTGTTCTATTATAATAAGCAATAGCAAAAACATCATTTTATCAAGATTCAGTGTTATAAACGCTTCTGGGGCGGTGTTTTTACGAAAACAATAAAAATCGGA
>JAQIXX010006840.1:0-11680 GCA_034700605.1 Willowsia nigromaculata | reverse complement strand
AAGACAATGGTGGGTCTACGCTTTTATCACAATAGTTAGAATCCTCGACTCTAATGGTCGACCGTTCAAACACATTCTATTATATAGCCAAACTTTGAACTAAACTTCCATGAATCTTTTACCTAGGCTTTTTATCATATCCAAAGAGTATCGTATTATACATGCTGGGCTATTTATTAAAGCAGAATCAACGATGGCTATAGAGTTATGTTGAACAACTACATGGTTTGGCTTCATTGATGATGCTGTGTTGTCTGCTTGAAATGAGAAAAAGATGAAGGCTCTTGTGCGAACACAGAAACAGGGGAGAGCCAGCCCCGAAGATCAGCTCGGCACTCCCTTTGGCTGAGATCACGCCGTCCTCTTTCCTTTCTTCATCAACTCAGACCACCCCTTTCCATTTTAGTCAACAAGAGCTTTTGGATTTATCTTTGTGCTTTCATCTTTTCCTCGTGCTGTAATATTATATAAATTGTATATAAATCAGAATTAATCTCAATCTGGAGCGAAATGATGACATAATTAAAATAAAAGTACTGCCATTTGTTACAGAACTTACCATTACACAAGCACATGGAATTTACCTATGTGCTCTTTAATTATTATCAGAATCCATCAAAACTATTACCATTCCGTATTTTTTTAAATCTTCTCTAGACATAGTGTCGCCGGCTTAATTTTATCGTGGCACTTAAAACAAGCCAGTGACTGTTAAATGCTTTAAAGGTTAATAATATGCGGAAAGGGATAGCGTCCGCTTTGTTTAAACATATATTGACTTTGCCCGCATACTTGTAAAAATGAACATCTGTTCAATTATAAAACACCTACCAAATAAAGCAGTTACTTTAGGGTTCTTTTGAAATTAAGCGACACCAGAGTGGAATTCTTTGAGAAACCCAACTTTACCATTTGTGTAATCTTACAGAAACGACGCCAGGCAGTCTGGGAGACTGAGACGTTAAAATCTGGGAACATAATTCTTTCTAAAATTACCATTTAAATTCTTTTCCATTCATTGCATAGTAGTACGACTGAAAAGTAACCGACACATACTCTATTGTTTAGGCACATGCTCCACTAAAAAATTAAAACATGGGGATTACTAACGTTTTCTTACCTTTTTCCACTCCCTATTTTTTAACCTCCCAGATGCATAATAAATGTAAAGTAAAAATGAAAATGTCACCTACATATGCAAGTAAGCAAGAGGTACTGTCGATATGGTGTAGTTAATAATGTTGGGTTTAAGTAGTAAAAAATCAGGACGAAAGGATTATAAGAGTGGAGCTCTGGAGTTTATAAAATGAAAGCTTGTCGAGAAGCAAGCAGTCTAGGTGTTTCAATAATCCAATCCTTGTAGTAGGTTCATAAGCCAATGTCTAATAAAAACCCTTCATTTGTTTCATCCTTTCAAAGCAGAATGTGTGAAAACTAATTCACTTAAAACCAGCTCAAATTTTCTCTGCCGTATTTTCATATTACTTTAAAATGATACATTGGCTTGGCACAAAGTCGATGTTTATGATATCGTCGAAGAACAATAAGGAAACATGAAATTTTCTCTCAACTTGAAGAATGGAATTAAAAATAAGGGATCCCAAATTACATTTTTTGTGGTAAAAGGGATGTTTGTTCCACGTCTTCAAAACATGAAATTAACTAACAATAACTTCAACTCATAATATTAAGAGGTAAGTACCTCGGTCATGTATGGTGTTATACTTGCATGTACTACTACGAAGAAAAAGGATGACAAAGAGTCAAGCTAGCTAAAAATGTAGGTAGAAACACGCACTGAGGATTTACTGGCATGAGGCAAAGAGAAAGAGACCTTATACTGTTTCTACTCACCACATCACCATTCACTCATCGCAACACTTCCATCATCACATCATCGTCATCATAATATGTTTTCCCGACATCATCCATCACCACAAGACTCCCGATCTTCTTCACTGAATTTATCACTTGCTCCCCGTCCTTTGCCTACTACATAGGTGGCATATGTACTCTGTAGTTTTTGGTTTGCTGTTTATCTAAAGCTGTTGCAGCCAAGGGCCATATCAAGTACTAATCTCATTGCTGGTGACATTTTGTCAGCATTCACTCAAATGACTTCAAATTGAGAAGAGCATTGAGGAAATCTACTCTGCTTACTTGCTTTCAAGGAAAGTTCTCTTGATATTGTATTCAACTTCTTTAAAAGTGACTGTCTCATTTACCCCCGTATTATACCATTGGAAAGTAAATTAAACAGTTTGAGATTGTAAAAGAATATCATGGTGCAAAGTGTTAAATAAAAAGTTAAACAGTTCGTTTCACATTGAAGTTAGTTATCAAATAACTTGTTATTTATCAAATCATTCAATATGGCCAACATCCCAACAACGTGTTTTAGTATTTTCCCATTTATCTCACGTACCTCTTCTGACACATTAATCAAAGAAATGCCAAGTGGTGCTGGAAGTAGTGTGTCTCCCTCTGGAAGGACATCATTTACAATTGAAAGCATTCTCGGATCCGGAAAAGCTAGTCCAAGCCATAGTGAGAGTAGTAACTCACCTGGGATTCCCACCGGTAAATCTGGAGGAAATACTTTGCAAAAAAATGGGAACAGTAACTCCAATTCGTTACATATTAACAACAGTAATAGTGGCTCTGGAGGGAATTTGGCTTCGTTTCAACCCTTTCATTTCATGCATCACCCTGCATTCCACCTACACAATCCACAAGCAGCGGCAGAACTTTTCGGTAAGAATTATTGAAACTTTTTTTTTTAAAATAATAATTACAAACATCGACAAATAAGCATTTGTATATTTTTATCTCTGCTGCTGGTATTGTTTTATAAGAGGATAAATATAGGTATCGGGCTGATAAAGGTCATTATAGCAATCCTCTTGCTACCGTATTTTGCGATGGCAGTAATGGTGACTGGCACACAAAAAAAATTTGATTTCATGTTTTAGAATGTTCGTCACATTTCACTGGCTTCTGCTGCCAGATTAGGGAATAATAATGCGGTATTAGTAATAAACATCGTGTTATAAGAGTCATGTAAAGCATGTCATATTTAGTGTACCTCCAAGCATGCGATTATAAGCGTCACCGCCATTCTACGAAACAAAAAATATCCAATCCGACAAATACTCAGTGCGACAACAAATAAAACTGATTATATAATCATGATGATTATAATAAGGCATATTATTTACGATTTTTGGGATGTTACATTGTTACAAAGTAGTCTATAAGCTTAGTAACTTTCTCCTTTGCTGTTTCTTGACATTCTTGTATGTATGCCCTGTATCGATGCTCAATGCTCATACCATATGAAACGAACAGCAAACGTACATTTCCAAAAGTTTATGAAGGGGCACGTAAGCTTGTAATGCGTAATCAAATTTAATAATTTACCCTATTTTTCGTTATATTTAATAAAATAATACGTCATAAATTCGATAAAATTACCATAGAAACTTGAACATAACCAAGCAAAGAACATTTTACCAGAATATGTTTTCAACGAGCAAAAGGAAATGAGATTAAAAAGTGCATGGTTGGCTCTTATGGTTAAGTACAGTTTGGGGCGAATATACAACAGTCACTACATCATCAGCGAAGTTGAAGTCCTACGGTTACCTCGAATTTGGCTTATTGGTTTGATACGCTTACTGGGTATCAGTTAACATTCGTATGTATCACATATTACAATAAATTAAGAGGAGGAAATGGAGGAATGAAGACATGAAAATGCAAAAATCATTCCATACTACAGTAGTAGTTCGTGTACGCGTATAACGGCTTAATAATGTATCCAGGAAAATGGGATGTGCTAGTAATCGCAAAGTACTAATCTGTCACAAACTGTCAAAATCAATTAATGAATCAAATCTGGTTAGCATACATTGAGTTTTTCTTTGGTTTTGGCACCACCTAATCGGATTTGATTGACGTTCCTTCCTTTAATAATACACATGGTCGACACAATGCTTAATTTAATTACTTACGGGTAGGCATTTTCCTAAGCTAGCTGATTATAAGTTGCACACCTACAACCTAAATCATTTGTACATTTACAAGGCGTATGCACTGTTTGACTTTTTCATACCTTACGAGATAAATTAATTCATTAGTTGTAAGCACATAACCACATAAGAATCACGATCGTACGGGTGTCTTAATTACTTTTACCAATAATTTTATAAGTTCATGCAATGAAGTCAAGAAGGTGATAATATAATCATGTTATTGAGAGCAGTGCTGAAGCACTTTTTCTTAGAAATTGTTTTATTTTATCCTTTCAGCGGCTTATCCAGGACTATATGGACCTTACTTTCCCTCTGGTCATCATCCCTTGGGTTCATCAGCAGTAGCTGCAGCAGCTGCTGCAGCCGCAGCTCAGTCACTTTTGGGATCTGCTGGTTCAGTAACATCAGCAGGAATGATCAGTGGGCTTATCGGTAATGGCCCTGCACCAAAACGAAAGAGAAGACACAGGTAATAAAATCTTTAAAAAGACTCTCTATAAAGTATTTTCTTCCTTTTTCATTTCAGTAAGGCTTTTTATTTTTATGCATAAATCTGGTCGCTAAATTTTCACACTTGCATCGTTAACCTTTCATTAGACAACCTTTGTACATTGCCGACAAATTGTACAACAATAGTAATACTTAATATTCAAAATCGTTTTTAATCAGAATTGATACTTCAAAAGTAACCCTATTTGAATAAAAATATAATCATTCATATAATGAATGCCATGTCCGCGTCCTTTTACACCTGAAATCTTTTGGTTTCTCACCTTTGCTTCTTTATAAATCAGCAAGAACGTTGAACGCATTAAACCGCATGATACACCTTCAAGCATCTCATCACATATCGCGTCTTTAGCAGAGTATGCATCAAAATTGTTTTTTCTTCGTCTTCTACATAAATTCTATTTTTATCATAAATATTAAATGCGTTTAAGTTTCGTGTAAGTACACTTACAAGATGGAATTTCTTGAAGGAGTTGATTATATTTGAAATTGGAATGAGAGTGTATACTTTTTAGGAGGCTAATACAAAATCCCATTTATCCTCCATCAATCCCAGTTCATTTTATAATTATATTATTGTAATAAATTCATTGTTTGCATAAGGAAACTACCCGTTTCTCCCTTGTCCCGCTCCAATTTGCCATCAGCAAGAAAAGACGTTGTGGTGAGCAATTTCGACTAAGTCCATAATAATAATGGTTTATCTCTCTGAATGTGTACATTATATTACACTGGAATAGTAAAAGGTATATAAAACGTAGAGCACACTTTTGTTTTTCAAGTTGATTGTTTACTCGCCTCCAGTTAATATATTAAATCACACGGGAGAATACAGAAACTTGGCTACATATAGGGCTGAGGCGACCTCACATCATGTCCGTCGCAATAATGTTCAAAGCATGAAACAAGTTTATGTCATAATAGGGTAGGCTAAAGGATGATATTTCTATCCGAAAAATCTGAAATCCGTTTCGCCCTTCTTTATGGTGTATAGTGCAGCTTAAAGTTCCATATTAAAATGGAATGCTATTTCAAGCATTATATTATGTCGGGGCTTACTTCTATTTTCAGTTATACGTGGGTTAGAGTTCTGTATTTAAATACGCTTCCACTATTTCTAGATAGCAAATATAAAGCATGTTCAAATTCAAGCTTATAGCGAGTAAGATGGAAGTTTTCATTTTTAAAAGGGTAAGAGCATGAATCCTGATTTATCCGAAGGCAGGGCAATCCTATATCTTTCATTTCAAGTTTCAGGATTTAATATCTGAATCCCAGGCATAAACGATAAGCGTGCAGGTAGAAGGCTTGAAAGGAGTCTCATTTCTGATATAATATACGGCAGCTCCTATGCTTATTCTGGAGGGTTACCAAGAAAATTTAAATTGTGCATCATAGTAAAAAATGTATAATTCATGATTGCATGGGCTTCCTTTTAGAGCCCATGTTCATGTGCCGCATAGTGCTTATATGCTTTACTATCATCTTGTGTGGAGCAGGGAATTTGTAGAAATTAGATCCAATCCATTCAAGCCTGGACAAAATTCATATAGTAAATAAGCACTAATATTAAGCATGGATTTATGGAGTTTTTGTGGTTTCTCTTGAGCGGATCCATAAGTCGAATAACTTGGAAAAGCACTTACCAGTTTTCACGATTTCTCTAATAGAGAAATCAAACCATAAATCCACAGTTTTCAATTCATTCATCCATTCATTTTTCCATGATTATGCGAAGTTATAGAGTTTGACTGTAGGATTTTGTTTTTATTAGATATTATCAAGTATTTTAAAAAGAAAAATACATACATATATTGAATTTAGCGGAGAGGATTTATCCCGTTCCGGGAAACTGTTTTCTTAACTAAAAACGCCAATACATTCATTCGTACATATAACGCATTTATCGCGATTTCCGATCTGACAAAGCCCCGAAAAGTTAACGATGTAATGTATACCGACGTTTTTACTTTGAATCTCTAGGACTATCTTCACCGAGGAGCAGCTGGAGCAACTGGAAGCAACCTTTGAGAAAACTCACTATCCAGACGTTGTTCTTCGCGAGCAATTGGCTTTAAAAACGGATTTGAAGGAGGAGCGTGTCGAAGTAAGTGAACTTTAGCTTTTCTCTATTTTGAGCACATTTCACAAGTCCCTAAATCTGACTGCTTTGTAATAATTACTGAAGTCAAAGTAAAGAAAAAATGAAGACATTTGTATAAATTTAAACAAAAGAATCAAGACTCAAAAGTTGTAAAAATTTCCTATAAATAAGATAGTGATAGGGGGAAATTATTTGAATTGACTGTGGGATAATATGGTGAAAATGATGAGTATATGATAGTGTGGCTTTCCCTTCAGTGGAGAAGAATATTATGCAAGCTAAGCGTCTGAATAAGTAGGGGGAAAGAACTTAATTAAGTGTGGGAATAATTTCCTGCACACAACCGGAGCTAGATGAGGATGATGGTTTTACAGGCTCTCCAGAGTTTTGATTCCCGACCGCTGCTGATGATGATGATAATAATATCTCTACTCGACGTACTTTTTCTGTTTTCCTAAAGACCTACTAATGCTCCTCACATCATTATTCCATATCAACTCTCCAGTTAACTACTTATACTTATATTATCCTGCCTGCCATTTGACATTTTGCTTTTAAGCTCATAATATAGGTACATGGATCTGCAAGTTATCCGCTGGGAAAACGAACAGAAAAATTAGATGGATATGAGAAAAGGATACATTCATTAGTTAGTTAATACACAGGCTTTTCTTTCTGAATCCGTTTTTCGCCACCACTGCTCCAGATTTTTTTTGTTAGTGTTTGGGAAAAGTTGAGTTAGTTGAGTAGTCTACACATTGCTCTAAAATAGTGGTGCTCTCGGTCTCACCATGCGATACGCTGAGCAGTGCCTCTGTAAAATCTCTACTACCCTTAAGCTACACATGTATCTCCGTGCATTTTATCATGCCATTCGCTCAATTCACAACCATTGTTTTCACAGCAAACAAAATTAACCGTAATAAAATGTCGAGAGTGCAAGTAGTGGGCATATGGAAGGAAAAAAAGACTCGTGGAGTCATATTATCATATTACTATACGGATGGACTGCTGTGGGAATAAAAATACATTTATTATGCCAACTCCCGTCTGTAATATCTACAAAAGCTTTAATAGTCAATTTATCAACCATATTAGGCTCACATTTTCGCAGTAATTCAAAAATGGAGCATTTCACAGTGCAAAGAGTGAATGGCTAGCTAGTTCTTTTTTCATTCTCCTCTTGATAACCGTAATAGAATAATCTGTCAGCATAACATCTCGTTAGAAAAACATTTTTCGTCTGCTTATGCAAACAGCTCTTCTAAATTCTGATCTCCTTTTCTCTCATCCATCCCAAACCTCCCATTTCATACTTTCACAATTTCATTGTTTTCATAGCTGGGTAGTTCCAGAATTTCATATGAGTCCTTCTGAAATGGAATTAGAACTTGCACAGATTTTTGCTACGTGTGTGCTTTCCATGATATAAAAATGGCTAAACTCGAAAATAATTTTTAAGCAACACAATCTAGTTTAACTCTCTTTTTTACGTGAATCTATATTGGCATATCCAGGAACATAAAATTGAGCAACATTTTTTATCATGTTGAAAAATTGCATAAAAAATTCGGGGCTTTTATAAATGATAAACCAAGTTTTACAGGGCTCCTTTTCATTCAGCCAAAAGATGGTATTTTCAAGATATAGTGAGAAGCTGCAAGTGATGGATCTCTTATCATGGTAATTTAATGATTTGGGAGAAAAGCTGCATAATAGGATCATCCAGGCTGAAAATTATCGGAATCAGAGTTAGAAATCCGTGTCTATTTTGTAGGCAGTTTGCTGTTGTCGGTTATTGTGTTGATGAATGAAGTAGGAAAAGGAGCAGAGAGCGCACAGTAATAATAATAGCCACTTGAGTAACACCACCACCACCACCTCCGTGTTCCCAGTTCTTCTCCAACTACACAATTCCCTGATGAAATGATGCCCTTTTCACTGCCTCATCTCATACATACATTTAAACATTATGGCTATTACAGTTGTATTATGGCACAAGGGTTGAGTCTACGTCTTTTACCCAACTATGAATGAGCTTTTGCCTATTCAGTCCTCTCACCCTTTTCTTACTTTCTGGAGGCTGGTTCTGTTGTAAATACACTTATTGTTAATTCCATCTGTTTGGTGTGTGGTCTTCTTGATGACAGCTTTATACAATATGCGTATCCCATTCCATTATTTACGTGGAAATGTGAAGAGTGTGAGGATAATTGAATTTTGATTGAGTGGTTTGACTGATCTTGATGGCTCCATCATAATATATAAATACACAGAATGCTGAATATTATTATGAAACATTGTGATGACTTTTTGTATTGTGCATCACCACTTTGCATGTCTGCTTGAAAATGGCTTGATGATGTTAACAAGAACATTGTAATATTGTTTGATGATTTCCTCTTGTTATACTTCTTATGAGTATGATAAGTCACAAATAAGTTTTGATTTCACTTCTGGATCTTTTTATAATTTGTTTACATTTTTGACTTTGTAAATATACATTTGAACGAGAGTGCTCTCATTTATTACTTTGAATGACATCTCAGATTGTTTGTTATTGTTATGCTGATTTAGCCATCAAAGCAAATTGACGACTTTCTCCCTGAGAAATCCATGATTTGCTCGATTTTACAGTTTATACGAAAATACGACGAAATTTAGTTCAAATCGCTTGCATTTTTACACAGTGACTCACGAGTCAAAAGCTTCTTTTGAAAACCTTCCCACTTCCCAGTTACGAAACTTGGTTGGCTTTATTAAAATAAAAATGTAGCTTAGCTTCAACTCAGTTTTCCAACACTACAAAGCCTATAAAGTAAGCTCGAAAATATTCAAAGCATCATTGCCTCATTAAAACAGTTTGTGACCATGAGCCATGAGCGTGTAATTCCAGTTGACAGGGCAAAAGTGATCAAAGACGGTTTCCTGTAAGTTACGAGCTCACCGCTGAGCGAGTAAAATAACCTGTTAGGATAAGCTTTGACTTTATACAACAAATATGCGAACTATTTAATCACTAGTTTACTGTTACTAACTTACCCAAGAACAGAGAAGCTAAAAAAAGGTGATACGAGTTCATATGTCACAGCTCTAACAAGGGCACAAACAAGTCGGATATTTTGACTCATGGTGCATTCGGGTGTAATGTAAACGATATTTGTATTGTATATTTCCATATTGGAATTGTCATTCATAATATAAGTATAAGATTTTCGCTAAAATATTAAAGTATCAACATGATGAAAGTAGCAAAGGATTTTGCTTGTTAGAATAATGCATAGTACGTAAGACGCCAGAGATATATCAGGATTGAAAGATAGATCTTTTTATCATCATCAATCACTCGTATATGATATGCTCAAAGGGAACAAAGTAAAAACAAAGTGAACTGACTGTCAATATTGCCAATTAAGCTAACCACATTATATGGTTGAGAGGATTTAGCCAGGATCAAAGAGGATATCGCGATCATCTTCATTTTTCTTTTATTATAGTTGTTTGTTAGTGACAAAGTTTTTCAGTGAAAATAAAAGCATCAAAACAGTTGTTTACATCATCCTGCTTCTATTCATACTTTTGAATATCATTTTTCACATGTCAAGTAGGCGTTTTACACAGCAATTGTCAAACAAACAAAAGGTTGGGTTTATCTTTACATGATCTTCATACGAGCGGGTTTATTACAAAGTCTTGCAGTAAATACCTTTCAATCCCACAAACTTTAATAATTAATAATTAATTCATAGTAAAAATCAGCCTTTCACAAAAAATTGTATTAACTTTTCATAATTCATCAGTTAATAGTTTAGTAGTAATTGTAACAAAGATAAGAATAACAAGTACATAGTTAAACTTGGTTAACTAATCAACACCGTAAGAATTCATTGAATCCAGCATGTTATGCTGAGAAAGTAAAATTATGTTTGTAGACCTGACTTTCTTCTTGTAAAAAAATCTAGTTGCATAAACGTGTAGCATGTTGGTTTTTGTGTACATTGTACAAGCTTCCTACGCAAGATACCTCTTTCAGTATTATGTACCTTTCACTCTCTAACACCTACTTAGCCTAATCAATCTATTTAACTACATTGTAATAATATTTTACGTACCAATAACTAACAGTTAGACTAATTAGCACCTATTTTATCTTTTTTTGCTTATGCTTCTTGTTCCTTCTTGACTTTGGTACCTTTCTCACCCAGGATCGTTGCTATTTCATTCTGCATAAACGCCCACGGAACGGTTGAGCCAGCCGTTTGACGCGGTCAAGAGTTTTCATACCGCTTTACCGTTGATTGCGCGGATTAAGGTCCGGTCCAAGCCTGGAAAGAAGGTTATTTGGGAGCGTCTCTCCACTTCCTCCAAATCGACCATGTAGGGGAGTCTGGGTGTCACTTTGGAGAGGGGTGTATGTGGCAGCAGGTAGCACCTGAGGCGAAACCCTCCTCTCCACCATCCTAGGCACACTTTGAAAAAATGTGACGGGATGTCCAGGGTGAAATGGGGAATTTGCTGGAGGGGTGGTTCGTACAAGGGGCCACTGAATACGATGGTCCTCTCGTATTCTTGTGTGACCCCCCACACCTCGCTCTCCACCGTAGCCCAAACTCCCTCATTGAATCCTTTGAACTGAGGGAGTATGTTGGAGTAGAGGTCGACATATGGCGCCGCTGCTGGATCCGCCTTATGATTCCGCTTGGGCGCCATATGCCCTTTCTGAACTCCCTTGGCACTCAGGTAGTCCGCATCTCTGGACTGGTGGGCGGGCCGGACTCGGGGATCAACTTTATAGTTGCGGGACGACTTGAGGGAGGGTTTGGGGGCGGCATTGGGAGCACTCCTTTCAAACACTTCCCTCACCAGCCCCGGTCCCCGTCTTCCATTATCGTAGAAGACCGTTATCGGTCCACCCCCTGGAAGACGGATGAGCCCGCCCGTTAGGGGTTCTGCGATCGGGGGGCAGCGAACTGGTGGTGGGCGGGGTCTTGGAAGTGGTGGTGGTGGTGGTGATGATGATGAGGATCCTGGG
>JAQIXX010006839.1:0-11680 GCA_034700605.1 Willowsia nigromaculata | reverse complement strand
CGGTGCTAGTAGTGTAGTAGGACGACGGGCTAGGTATAATGTGTATCCAACCAAGCTCGTGTGTAATTTCATATAATACATTATAAATGTATATTTGAAACCTCTTCTTATTTGCTTGTATTAACTATATCCACTTTGACATAATATATTAGGCGACATATATACATTTGGGCCCTGGAACATGAAAACAAACCTGAATGGCTATTATACCTACATAAAAAATCTATTAGTGTGTATATCTCCTCTTTTGCGAAAGACTGGAATCGGTTTTCTCTATATCGCATTATTACTGTGACTCCCCATCCTTTTGCTACTTTCTCCTTTTTAACATGACACTAATTCAACGGTACACAAAAATAATATGGCTGATGATGACGATGATGATGATTATGATGATGAAACGAGCCACTTCACTTGGTGCTGATGTGTGACGAGCTTTATTATAGCTACTATATATGATACGCAAAGTATAGCAGCTAGAGCTACCCAGTGCCGAAGAAAAACACAAGGGCTTGCCATGTCAGTCACTGTTGAAATAGCCTATCAAGTGCTCTAAAGGAGAATTTCCAGTTATTGCCACTCATTCACAACCACTCCTTAAAATGTCGTTCACCATTTTCATATATATTAGGTTATATTATGTGGGGAGGAAAAAAGGCAAGTGGCTAAACTTGTCCCACTCAGCAAATCGTTCGACAAGACAATGTGAAAGCTTCCCCAACAAATTATTATGTTATTTGACGCGTATTTCATATATTTCATCAAGAAGAGACATATTATTTTCTACATGTAGTTTGATTTGACATTCTTTTTAAACTTCAAGTTTTGTATTTAATTAGTTGGGAGCCTCTACATGTGCATGCCACAATAACTGATTGTATGTTGGAAAAACTGCAAAATCAGATCACAATAAATAGTAGATTGAAATTTGGTTTGCATAGGTAATGTATGTTTTAATTCATCGCGTCATACATTTTTCTCTTGTGGAATATGTCAAACTGATAAACGTTCCATGATGCTCCAGTAATTTTGTAACGGGGAGGGCTTGTTGAGAAGTTGGTTGATGGCAAATACGCAGTGAATCACAATGAGGAAAAAATAACAAGACAAAAGTCGTATATCTGAACATTTGTTAGCTGAGGAGAAGCGTCATTATTATCTCTAGCAGCAGCGGCATGTGTGGAAAGTGGAGTGCTTTCTCTGAGAAGCCAGAGTACGACGAGTTTCATACAGTTACTTTTACTACTTTTCTGCACAGCCATTGCAACCGCCACTAGTGTACCGCATTTCGAAGAAGCACACCAGCAATGGCAATGGTATCTGAAATTAGTTTGTTGTGTAATTCTCGTTGATGTGGTTGTTCTTGTGCTTTTCCTTTCATTAGATGAATCTCTTGAGCACACTGCACACAATTTACAATGGTTCTACAAACAACATAACAACTAGCATAACATCTCTACCACCACCAACCACGTCGTCGCTTTCTTTCTCCTTTTCTCTTTCTCTCACTCGCTTTCATTCTCTTGATTATTTAGTTTTCCTATTATGATACCGCTTATACCCGTCTATGTGTCGAGTTGAAAAGCAGCTGTTGGCACGATGCACCACTCTCTCGAATGTGTTGGGAAAGACACACAAGCGTGACAGACAATAAAACAAACCCAATCCCTTCTATAGACATAACGAAATACCAGCTTGTTTTACTTTTTTTATCCGACAAAGGCTTACTAATTTTATTGTAAGTCCAGTTTAATGAGTTTCATGGGAGAAAGTTCAAAAAATTTCAAGTTTAGTCGTCAATTGTCTTTTGTCAAGTCTAGCTTAGTATTAATTGTATACATACATAGTAGCCTGTTCAGTACATTTTATTTTGCTTTGCCATCCTTTTCCTCGTGCCTCCGCAAATTAAGATAAACTCCGCAGGTATTTAGAGTGAGCTACTCTATGACATGGTGACCCACCACCACTACCAACTTGTATGTGGTTTTGGTTTCCTAGTTTTAGATAATTATTTCTTCAAGCTGGTGGGGTTTGGATGGGCCGACATAGCCGTGGCCAGTACCTAGTTATGGCACTGTATAATTTTATATTTTACGAAATACCGTATAAATTTTTAAAGTCAAACTTTCTAGTTAGTTGTAGGAAGAGTAGCGGTAATTATATGCAATTAGACAACATACCGCACTACTGCATTCAAACTCGTTTGACTAGCATTGGCGTGCTGCATACATTTTCGCCTTTTTCAGCATTTGGATCCATGCATGCTTGCCGTTCCTGATTTTGTTGTTTTAGTTTAACCGTTTGCACAATAGCATGTGAGAAACAAACAAAGACAAGAGAAACAAGAGCATATGAAACGGAGAGAGTTGGACCGGTTGGATGAATTGCGTTTGAAGAGGACTTAACAGAGCGTGTGGACTCTAATCGCATCAAACACTTTGGACCACAATAATGCTTACAGTGTTCATCTTATTATATAAACTGAAGGGTGCAGAATATATTGTGTATAGTATAGTATACATTATTTGTTTGTATTGCATTCATAGCTGGGGTCTGCAGTTTTTTGTCACATGTAACGCTTATTTAACAAGCCCCAAAACTATAATGCAATATTTTCTCCAGTTTTATATATAATTTCTAGAAACTAACAAGATTTTGTCCAAATAGTACAAAGACAAATCCCCACCAACTTTTGAGATGATAGAAAGTTGAATTTGAATATAAGATAAATACAACGTATGAATGTGTATGGTTGTCTGCTTCTGCTATTGCAACTTATTCATTGTGTAAACTTGTCTTGTTTTGCTGATGTGGCTAAAGAAGGCAAAGAATATGAATGAACTACCTATGTCAAAGTATCACTTTGTTACCTCGTGCTTATGATAAGCAGCATGATAAACATTAGCCAACTTTACAATGTCTGCCTAAGCTTGTTTAATATTGTTTATATGCTAATATTATTTATAAAATTTACTTGCACAGATTGATGTTTAATAATAGTATTTAATCTACACCCTGTGAGGAGTGAAAGTGGGTAAACGCATTCCGATTGGTACATGAATGATGAATGCAAGCAACAAAGTAAAAAATACTGCGCTGTATGCAACCATGTAGAAGGAAGCATTAAGGAAAAGGTCTACGGTCCGTTTGTTCAATAATAATAATAATTCGACATTTTCCGCTCTGGATTGTTTGTTGTGGCAGTGTATATGATTTTGTATTTCTTATTTTCACAGCTATAACTAATAGCGTACTACTCATTTGTCCTCCCCACTGCACACAGTAAAGTTGATGATACACATGAACCAAAGTCGTGGATTTATCCTTCACTGTTCATTCTACAAACAATATTCAATGGTTTATTTGTGTAAGTATAGATTAGGTAATGCTATGCAAATAGAGAAAGAGAGAAAGTATATGACAATATCGAAGCTTACTCTCTATTTTTACGATTTTATTAACTCGTTTTTATGGCACAATTCATAAACAGTAGACAACGAAAACAATGATCGTGTAAAAGAACGCTCCTCGAATTTTTATTATCCTCGCCGACTGCGGGGGCATACCAATGCGAGATTATAGGTGGTATAAAATGCATGTCAGCATCATCATAAGTATATTTTGATAACCCAGTAACAGGTAACATTTAGATCAATAACTTTGTAATTACTCGAGTTCAGATCAACACAAAAAGCTGCCTTCTATTGTTAAATCTCCCTATTTCCAATTTTATTGAATACAACACATTTACCTAATGATGAAGGAGATAATAGCATAGATGCATGCATAATGCATGTGCTAGGATGATATACATAATGTGGCATCGATTATATTGAATATATACATTAAAGGCAAAATTGAACAAACCCGAAGGTTTTTACTTGTTACTCAACGACACTCTGGTCGGTGGACCATAATAAGAGTTTGAAAAAAGAGTGAAGAGGAAGGAAGAGATCCTGACTGGAATAGATTATCATTTCATGCGCATATTATGTACAGTGTACAGAAAAATACAACAACACAACAACAATATATTATTACATACAACTCTAAAAATACATGATTCACCTCTTTTTCCTATTTTTCTCAAATACAGCGTAAACATATCTATCAGCTAAGTATATGTACACACAGGGTGCAAAAAGTTAGGCAATATAATAGGTACTCATATTATTCACCAAGCTTCATCTCATCATTATCATTACCAAGGCCTTTATAGGTGGATATAAGTTTGTCGTGCCATGCCATCCGTATAGTATGCACAACTACTCTTCCATTTTGAGTTGTGTCATGTAATGAGCCAAATTTACATATTATTAGGTTACGACTCTTCTGTCGTGCTAACAGCTTTATACTTATGAATGGTAGTTCCATGTGTATACAAATAAAAAAAACGCGAAGTAGCAAGAGACCGAGACAGAGAGAGAGAGATGAGGAAAGTAAATATAAAAGGAATGGTGGGACAGACACAAACAATGAAATGCAAGGGAGAATGATGATGATATTAGAGATACATATAAGTAGAAAGAGTATTCTGCTCAGGATGCCGGATGGATTTTGTATATTATGATTTTGTGAAAAGGGAAAACGTTGCATGCATAGCACATGATTTCACTGACAAGTAAGGGAAGACGAGTGAGCAAGTCTTTTGCCATAGGGTTCACACTTCCTCGTTTCTCTCTCACTCTCTATTTCAACAGCAGCGGCGGTGGTGGTGGTAAGTAATAGCATGGTTCGTACATAGATATCTTACCACCTCCATATACCACCACCACCTTACCATCATCATTGCCTTTTATATTATATTTGGTTGGTTGATGGTGATGATGGTGGCTGGCATGGCCTGGGGACCCATGAGGGCTTTAATATCATATGCCACACGGCAAACAACCCAATTCCCTCTTATGATTTGTATGGATGAGGTTGGCCCATTGTGCTCTCCCATTATATTCCTTGTATTATTATTTGTGTTTTCTGTTCAAATGTGTTTTGTATGTATAAAACATGAAAAGAAAGGGAGAAAGATGGAAAGAGAAAAGAATACATGCGTGCACAATACAACAGTGCTAAAACGAGAGAAAAAAAGTATGGGAAATCTACAATTCACATTTTGCTTGCATACAAAAGTAAGGACAGAAAGACGCGCTCCATTCATCCGCCAGATAGAATTGGTATGTATACATCTATTCATCCGGTAGTATGATGTCGTTGTTTTGATGCAATAATAACTGTATACAACGAGGAAAACTTTTATTACCCCACCAACGTAAGGGATAGATAGACGCTCGATTCTAGTTTGGGTTTCTTGTTTTTTATTATATGACTGGTGAAACGGGTGGTTACAGTCAACAGTGCAATGAAGGATTTTGCATGTGTTTAGAATAGGGAACGATATGATGAGTTCCTGTTACGAGTGACAACTTTGACGACAATAAAGTGAGTAAAATTTTTATAGAAACACATATGAATTTTGCTGTGTAGAGGTATTTCTACAAAATGTATATCATTTATGTGTTGGCTAGGTGGCATATCAAACACTTTCCTATGTAAACGGGTTTTCTTAGGATTAGTCAGTCGTCTCTGTAGAAAGGGATTCTGAACAATTCATGCCCGTACAACTGCTAGATTGGCTTGGGAGTTTGTAAGCACTGAGATGGGAGAAGAGGTAGTGGCAGAATGCTGAATAAACGGAAAGACAAAAGTGAAGAGTAGGCGACGAGACAGCCACGCAGCGCTGGAAGAAAGCGACGACACACTCATAAACATGCTAGTTAGCAAGTTAGCTACTGGTATTTCCGTGTGTACGATACGTGAGCACTAATGCGTGAATCATTGGAAGCTTTCGTACACACACACACACAACATGGTTGAATAAGAGATCAATGAATGTTGAGTTCGCGATGTTACTACTCTATGCATAATTTTATGCGCTGCATTGTTGGTCATTTATATTGAGTTATTCAATAATAATTAATGCTTTCCAGTAATATGTGCATACTTGGACAATAAAGACATATTCTGATTATGTTTCGACTCGTAATTTTTGTTTCAAGTCTCAGTTACCAGACAAACAGTAGCCTTCTTTGTGCTTTCCCTTTTCAATAAGCTTGATGAAAAACTATTTCTGGAAGAGATATTTAAAAAGTAGAAGAAAACTTGAACTATCAAGTGATGATCAGTCGATGATATCATTAGACGTACCACTGTTTCTTGTTATTACCTTCCAATTTTAAGTAATATCAAAGCGTATTTTGAAAGCTTTACATCTCAAATGGAGGATTTCGCTGCGCACTCTCAATGTTGTTGCGGTTTGCGTCGTTCAAGAGATGGCTTATAAGGGTATGGCTAACATCTCTTATTATTCTTCACGCCATCATCACCTCACCATCCTGAAAATTTTGGTTTGGCTGAATGCCTACTGACAAACCAGGCGCTGAACGTAATGAGGACCTCTGGAGCGTGTGCCTTTTATTTATTAATTACTGTGTGAAACTCGACGGGTTGGAATTAGAATTATTAGAATTGGAATATTATATTACATTAATTTGATCATTAGGACGATGCTACCCGGACACAGTGAGTGAGATGAAGGCTCTTGCTGCTTCTGTTTCTCCACACCAGCACCAACGACTCCACTTATACTTGTCATATGAACCATTTACACGTACGGATTTTCCCATTCATACTACTATACATGCTCGAACAGAAGACATGATTTGTGTTGTATATATCGTTATGTGTTCATTGGGTTGTTATGTACAAAGAATTAGATGATGAGACGATACTATACTTTACGCATATGCACCCCAACTTGTAAAAAAAAGTCATGTAAATGGGAGAAAAAGGGGGAAGGGAACTTGGTAGAACTGCATGCAATCTACATGGAATCATAATGAATTTCACAATGAACGATGTGCCTGCATATGCACAAGTGATTATTATACTTTTATATGCCGAGTTGGTTCTTGGAAGTTTTGTGCTCATCGAAGCATGTTTTATGAGGATCAAATGGATGTAAATTTGAATTTGTCTGCAATTTCTAAGCTCCTCTTGTATACCTATAGGCATATTCATTGTTTTACAATATTATACGGTGATTATACTTTTCCTAGTTATATTTAATATGCATGTATATCTTAACAAGCAATTTTTTCCACGCAGGCTTTCGTTTTGGCATTAGTATAAGTAGTACAAACAAGCTTATGAACTAATAGAAAGCAATTAGATTACTACCGCTACAGCTACATATATATCGTTAGTATAGTACATAACACTGGCGTACTCACTCTCGTCTATTCACTTCTCTTTGGTTTCATCCTGACTACCTTTCAACCCTTATTTTTTGTCATCTTCAATATAAATACTTACTCCGTGTATATTAACTCAAATTCAACTATATAGAACCTGTATATATAGCTTTATATTCTGCCTTCCTCATTATTTTCCAGTTTCTCCTTCACACTTTTACTGTCGAGAAGATACCAAAAAAAACTTGGTTCATTTAAAAAGGCAAGAGCATTTAGGATGAGTCGAGGTAGATTATTTTAGATATATGTATTTACTGGATGCTTGTTGTACTTTGTCATGTTAAGGAGCGGCAAGGGTGTACCTATATATACAATAGAGATATAAAAAGGCATATACACGAAAATCCATAAAAATATCTAACACTTAATTTAGGTTTTTTCAGAAGATTCTACTCCGCAAAGCACTCGTGAAGATTGCCCATGTCGAACGTACTCTTCAACACTGGTCTTTCGTCGTCTTCTTTTTTTCGTGGCACATACGACAAAACTGAGAAAAGAGAAAAAATAAGTTTTTAAGCATAAAATTACTGCCAGCTCACTGCTTATTTGTACCAGCTTAAAATGAAGGGAAATGGCAACCGACATTTCTGACAGGAGCCAAATAACCAATTTTCATTAAAGCACCCCCAACGATCCACACTGATTTCTTTCAAAATCAATTTGCATCCCCATTAAATCCTCTCTCTCTCTCTTCTATACTCTTTCTCTTGTAACGTTTTCAGACTCTGTCATTTTAACGTATTTTTCCTCAAATGTATATACAAAGGTATATGGATCATGCACATATAAATCGTCGCTTTTAGATGTATGCAAAACAGTACTTTCACCGATTGCAATATAATAATCGACGATGGCGGCCGAATGCTTCCTTGCCACCGGCTACAAATGTGTATTGTTAGTTTTTATGCTATTACTTATTACCATTAAATGCTTAAACTCAACAGTCCTATCAAACTTATTGGACTGTGTGTATGTGGAAAACTTACGATTAGTACAGTGTACGTCCGTCCAGATACTTCAAACACGCTCGTGCACCGCAGTAAAACATGTGTGATTATTGCCGAAAAAACTGAGAAAAGGGTTGCCAGTTGCCATCATCATTTGGGACCCATTATCTCGAAGGGAGAAGACAAGTGACAAGCAGCAAATTATCTCAGACTCTTGCTTCTCTGGTACTTGTACCGCACCCGCAGCAGCTTATATACTTCCAGCGTTCACCTCCTTCCTAAAAATCCTCTTTGGGATGCATAAAAAATAGTTATACGAATTTCCTGAACGAAGTGGCGGGTAGCTATAAGAGTGTTCCATATTAAGAAAAAAATTGGAGTCTTGGTAAACTAGCTGCAAATCTAGTGAACTTTATAACATTAACGAGAAGGAGGAAAATTCGGAGATGAGAAAAATCGTATCATCCTACGCACATATATATTATTTGTATGTTCTCCACACTTAATTTCCATTCTGGTATAGTATATACAGGCATGATTTTTTGTATAGAAATCAAATGATGAAATGATGTAAGAGGAAAGCAATACAAAAAATACAAATTATTATGCATATAAAATTTCCGTTAGATGATGATAACTTATACCCAGTTAGTAACTTCGTTAGGCTTCGTATTAGAAGCCAACGACAAGTCAACCTTGTTCATGTTTTTTTGTAATACGAATATCTTCGTTGAGTAGAGAGAAAAAAGGGAAAGTGAAAACGGAAAGGAGCGTGTGATATACCGTATAACAAATATATGTATGCGTCGCATCGTCCTGTGGCACTGATATGAATGAATACATTAAAAAAGTAAAGAGTAGAAGTTTTGTTCACAATTTTACTTTTTTGTACGTGTCTTCTCTTCTTCCTTCCCTTGTGACATCTGATAAGGTTGCTTGATGATGAGAATGATTCTTGTTGTGCTGTGTGCTGCTTTCTATTGCTTTTTAGTAAGCCTTTCTCCTCACTTTGAAATTTCCCTGTAATGATGTAATAATATAACCACACAACCAGGAAATGGATTGAACTCAGCCAGTCAATTTTTCAACTTTTTTCTCTCTTCTCCTCGTCTATACAGCCAGGCATTTCTCATCTTTTCTATCTCGATTCTTTCCAGTGCTACAATTTTTATGTGGAACGAGCTGGATGTGCCCGAAGCAAAGAGCTTTCACTTTTCTTTATTAAGCAGCAATAATAATGTGGACGGGTATACCTACCACTATTGAATGTACATGCTGCTTTATAGAATCTTGGTTTATACGAATACCTCTAACAAGCTACGGTTATTATATGTATAGCTGCGATTTCATTTCATGAATTGGTGCATTCACAGCGGAGGAAAAATGATTATGATATCATTACTGTTCATATACGCTGTGTATTGCATCTATGTAGAAGCTCAATTCAATCTATATGTGTGTGTGGTGTACTATAGTTGTTATCGGGTACGTCATCTACCTACACACCATTTTTATTTATTATAAGGAGGTGTTCTGCGTCACGCCACTCTTCATAACTTGAATTTTCCCTGTAGAATAACCGTAACCGATTGAGATGTAATATGTTTTCCACTTGACTGATTTTTAAATAAGCATTGATTTGAGCATGGATGATGAGCTAGAGAAGAGAAACAACTGCACAGCTACAGTAAAAGTACGCCAGTAGACATGAATAACGCATCCTGTCAGTTCTAGTGCCTTTTCCAAAAAATGTTGACATTATACCATCATCTCCTTTCATTCATCTCTAAAAATTCAAAAGAATTATTATACAATTACTTGCATGCAGACATATATATTGGCATTCATAAAGTTTGAATAACAAATACTTATCCGTATTATGAAACTTCCATATAACTTTCCTTTTGTAATTATGCATTATGTATTTTTTAAGGATCGAAGATTACATTTTATACTTACTTTTGATTAGTATGTTAACATGAAGGACTACAAAGCTATACTCGGTGCGCAATTCATTAATAAAGGTACAGATGAGGATGTCTCAATATCTCTCGCTCTTATTATCATTATGAATGGATTCAATTCCTAAAACCCTATTAGTTTACAGAAAATAACAAACTTTAGAGACTGCACTCTTTAGACATAATAAAATCATAGCATATTATATCGCTTATTGCATATACATTCTTGTCAACTTCCATATTGCTTATCTGCTCGGTTCTCAGAATTTACTTGTATAATATAATGCCATCATTCATGATGATGATGTTGTTGTTGATATGATGAAAGGAAACAGAGAGAATGGAATGACGAAGTTTAACAAAGTGAAAGGATTGCAGTGATATATTATTATTGGAAAATATATTTTAAAACTTTGCATAAGCAACAACACTATCAATAAAGCTCACCAGAAACTAGAGTAGACATGCATAAAAATATATCATAAGCAGCTTAATACTTTATTTTTCTCCAGAGAAGTTTTTTTCTTCCTTTCTCTCACACTGCTCGCTCATACTTTAATATGTGAGTATGCATGCTTGCGTCGTGCTCTTTGAAGAGGAAGAAGTAAAGAAGTGATCTATATGTTTGTGTTATGCATACTTATCTTGATATATTTACATGTGAAATATACATTGGTTATTAGAGAGAGAAAGAGGATTCTTTTGCATAAAAGAGAAAAAAACGAGAGTTAGGTATGTTCAGTTCGAAAAAGAAAAGGAGAAGAAGATGATGATGCTGATGTTGATGATGATGGTATCAATCGATTTTAATAAAGTCTCTCCTTTCCACATCTTTCACTCACAGCATGGAGTCTACTCAGACGAGTGGAAGACAAGTGATACTTGTGTCGACAAGTGTGTGCCTATGTGTATATACAACTCGTATAATGTGCTTGTCTCACTAGCTGTGTGTGTGTGGGATATGATTACACAAGTAGGGAAGCAAGTAGCACTACCACCGCATTTTTTCTTCTTCGTCGTCTTCTAAATTGTCTATTTGAGAAGAAAAAATGGAAAAGAAGTCGACGAGGATGATGACGGGAAAGAGGACATATGACAAGTTTACAGTCAGGTAGAGCTGCGAATGGTAATACTTATTAAAAGAGAACACAGCATTAGATGTCTCCTTGTTGATCCCTTCTATAATGAAAGTTGCGGTGGGTGATGGTGGAGGTAAGGAACGGAGATGGTTATAGGTGGGTAGTGTAGTGGGAAAATATCCAAGATAAGTATTAACAAGCATATTGTGTCAACGCTATGCTGTGTGTATTTTTTAAAGGGAAAAAGTTTTTCGTCACTATCTAAAATACACACGTCACTATTTGCGGATTAATTGCCACTATTTTGAAGATTTTTCTAGTGCCATTTAACTTGGAGCTTTTGCCACTATTTTTGGTGCGATTACAACTAAAAAGTCTTGAATTAT
>JAQIXX010006838.1:0-11680 GCA_034700605.1 Willowsia nigromaculata | reverse complement strand
AATTGGTAACTACTGAATGCATTTCATGCAAATGAAATAGTTACTGTTTCGGACATCCTGTCTGTATGTCTGTCTGTCTGTGCACAAGATTTCTCCAAAACTACTTGACCAATTGGCACCAAATTTGGTATACATATTCCTCAGGTCAAAACAAAGGCCTGAAAGGAATTTCAGACTGAAAGGTCAACGGCAACCGTTAAAAACCGTTATAACGGTCAATTTTTGTACAATCAATATAGGGCATGTATGGTATCATTCGATTGCATTTTTATCACTGATCATTTTCATATGCTGCAGAATAAAAAATAAATGCGCCATATTGCGATAAATCTCCAGTGTTGGGGATGGGCCTGTGGCCGCGGTATCTTTATCGTTATCGGTATTTTATTTTTCTCTGTCCCGGTAAAGTTATCGTTATCGGTATTTCATTCTGCTTTACCCCGGTAAAGTTATCGGTATCGGTATTTTATTCTGCTCTATTCCGGTAAAGTTATCGGTATCGGTACGTCTCCAGGTATTAACAGAATTTCGGTATCAATTTCGGTAGAGCTTTCCTAATAGTTTTATATGTATTTATGATTGAAGCTGTAATTTTTGAAGTTTAACCGTTAAAAAATACATCATACAACATACTTGACTATGCTTTCTGTGCAGAAATATGACAAAAACATGTGAAAACTCCAGAAATTACATCTAATATTAAATATTCTGTCCTATTTGCAATGTTTTCTGTCATGATTGTATTTCTTTAGTGACATTGACAAGGAAAAAGCTTCACGGCGGGCATTTATAGTATTCTACTCGACATTTTCCGGTATCGGTATCGTTATCGGTATTTCATTAAGCTTAGCTCCGGTAAAGTTATCGTTATCGGTATTTTATGCTTCTTTATCCCGGTAAAGTTATCGTTATCGGTACAGAAATAACGATAACTTACCGATAACTTTCGGTAAAATTACCGCGGTAAATACCGATCCCCAACACTGTAAATCTCGCATAATCAAATCAAACTTTAGAAGAGGATCCTAAAGTATTATGAATATTAGCAGAGACATCAATATTGAAACTACCTTTGAACCGTTCAGTTCTTGGTGCAATTTTTTGTAAAAATATTGAAGAATTCAGAATTTAAATAAAAGTTTAAGAGAAACTTTAAGCAGAGCACTTATCACCATGAAAACTACAACCATTCTTTTAATAACTTATTGCGCTTTATTATTTAATGGGGTGATTAGAAAGTAAATAAGACGCCAGTAACTTCAAGGTGTGGATTCAATATTCTTCGCTGAAATCAGCCAGAAAGGTTCCATGGTGGATGCTGGAAAGTCGACAATAAATGGCAAAATTCAGAGAGAACGCATATTTGGTAAGATTAAATCAAATTTTTTGTAAATCATATTGTTTTATTGGTATTTTAACTCTTCTTTTCTTTAACCTTAGGTACTAAGGAATCCAGCAAAGTTATGGAGACGCTGTCAGAAGGTGTCGGATATGACAAAACTTGTCAGATGTTAATGGACTCGTGTTTGAAACCTTGTTGTTAACCTGTTATATTTTCAGTCTTCATTTTAACAAGTAGGTTGTTAATCTTCATTTTAAAAATTCAATCAAAATTTGATGAGACTAAAACTAACCGTGTGACTCATTTATTATTTTGTAATGTAACCCATTTATATAACTAACAGTAATAAAAAAACAGTTTCCATTTTGTTTACATCATCATTTGCAGATGTGTTCAAAACCATACAAAATTTTGAATAAGAAAGATTACTGCTATTCTTGATTCTTCAATGAATTCATTTCCATTAAAAAAGACTTTTAGTGCAAACATGTTACCCTAACACGTGATCTTGTCACAAAATAGAAGTTAAAAGCCAGCGGTTTAAAATTATATACTTATGCATTTGAAAAATAACTTACTTTTTTTAGTCCCAATTAGTAAAATCACTTATCATTTATTTATGTTCGAATTCGAATACATATATATGTCACAGGGTTTTAATTATCATATTTTTGATTAAATCATTTTGTAAATTTAGCAAAAAAGGCTTCTTACGAATGCAACATAATTTACGCTAAATTTTGACTAGTTTATAAATAAATGTGTTTGCAAAACCGTAAGCCTATAATATCATTATGAGTCATTATATTTTCTTACCTATTTATGTCCTTTTTGTCGAATCTTAGAATCTCCATCTATTAAAAACACAACCGTAACCATTAAGACAACAGCATTTAGATAGGCCAATCTCACATTTCCCATCAATTTATTTATCAATCCAGTCATCACTTGCATGGATCGATAGAAGGAAATAATTTATTACACGATATTATTAGCTTTTAGATTTAGAATGGACATTATTGTGCACGCTGGAGAAGTATAATTTAATTTGATAATTTAAGAATTAATTGATTAGTGATTTGTTGACTTTTTGGAAACTGCATAATTGTATTCAGTATAATCAATGGCATAATTTGTTTTCCAGTTAATATTAAAGTTAACTTTAAACATTAATTATAGTGAAGCATAATATTTGTAGAGATTACATTTAAAATTATTTCTACGCTATTGTTGTGTCAAGTATGAAATCGATAATTATTGGTTTTACTGCAATGATTGTTAAAATTTAGGAAATTATTGGATTATTAAATCTTCAAGATTTGTAAATGCAAGAATCATATTTTCGTATTTATTCGGAAATTAGTTCATTTACGATTAAAAATGATTTTCGTATCAGTTCACCCCAGAAACGGCATAAATCAGGACTTTAATGAAACGCAAAGGTCATAAAGTTAGTTAGGGTTAATCAGTAATAATATATTAATAGTGTACTTAACAATATTGGAATAATACGTAGTTTTCGTTTCTTCGTCAAATTTTGCCAATCCGTAATAAAAAGCGGTCGGTCTGTGAGCTCTTAAGGAGTAGCTACAAATTTTAGACTTTCTCACAATAAACACATTAGGAGATCCCCCAAAACGAATGTCCCCAAGAAATAGAGACTTCTTCCAAATTATTCTGATAAGCTTGTAACTAAAGTCATGACATTCTGTAGCAAGTGGCAAGCTCTCATGTATCACAATGTACGCAGTAAAAGTCAAAAATGCAATTATGAGAAGAACTTGAAACGGAAGATAATAAAACCAAGCGATTATAATCGATTGAAAGACAACCAGACATAGGAAACCAAGTATCATTAAGATTCCTGCGATATATCTCACCGGGACTTGTGCAATTTGCAAAGCAAGCTGAAGTTGAGCGTATCGATTAAATGATTCCAATTTTGGGGGCGACAAGCTCAGTTTTTTAAGAGATTCCAATGTCGAGTTAACGACCACAATGGTTAGGATAAGAGCTATCATATGCATTCTGACACCCTCTAAAGCAGCCCATTGAATTAGTGCAAAACCCACAAGTTTTATAAAAATCTTCCAATTTAAAGATATTCCGGGGATAATCTGAAAGTAAACTGATAACGGATCTAATTCAAAAACACTGCAATAGGTACCATAAATAAGCCAAGTACAATTAACACAATTACTAAAACATTGACTAAAAGTCCAATCACGTCAGCGCTGTCATCATTTTTAAGCAGCTTTCCAAACTCTGAGGATAATTTTCATAAAATTTTGTAATTAGTTTAAATAAAGTATTTAAAGTTATTCTAATTTCAGTTAATATAAATTTACCTCTTATAAGCATGTACGCATTCTTGCCACAATTCTTGTCATGATTTCTTTCCACCGTAGCAGTTCGTTCCATAAGTCCTTTCTCAATTTGCAAGAGATGCCCAATGCTGGTTATCAAGTCGTGAATAAATGCAACCGCTACTAATCCAATAGCCAAAGTTCCACTAATTATTAAAATGGTGGCTGTAGTAATTAGTACAATTTTAAGTTCAATTAACTCGTTGCCAAATACAGAAAAGATGATAACAATTGCACACATTATTGTCCCAATGAGTTCAGCCAAGAATTGCAAATAAAATGGGATTTGTTCTTTGTGAAATTTTACAACAGACAATTTCTCATTTTCGGTGTCAATTTCTATTACTATTGGGTATAGAAAGGTTTTTTGAAATGCGTTGACTAGCTCCAAGCCTTTCCACACAAGTGGGGTTGACATTTTGACCTTTTGGAATAGGGACCATCCATTTAATACGTAACAGCCGAAGGTGGGAGGGGGGGGTCTGAGTTTTTGTGACGTTCCATGTTAAAGGGTACCCCGTTTCCTTTGTTTAAGGCGTGACATGGGGGATGGGGGGTCTGAAAAATCGGTTTTTTAGCGTTACGTACTAAATGGATGATCCCTTAGAGCATGCATCAGAATTTCATAGAACTGTCTCTAAACTCTATAATTAACTTGAAGAGAAGTACATTCATCCTTTCCACCAGTTCACTCAACTTACTCGCAAGACATCCTCCTGACGCATTTCTTTTTTAAAACTTCCATTAGGAAAACATGACTAGCTAATTTCATTACCATTTAATACTTTAAAATAAGTTACATATTCCCCCCAATAGTTTCAATTCATGAAATAATTTATTTATACGCAACACCATTCTCATATCCTTTCGTTGACAAATATTTCTGTAAACAACCCATCAAAATGGAGAGAAGAACCGAGAAAATAGGAAGGATTTCTTATGCAATCAATTAGAACACAGCCATTAGGCGAGAAAAATCGGAGAAAAATATGTACATAGAAGCAGCGACACCGACACCACATCACCACCAACTACGCAATAAAATAATAGGTACTTGTCTCTTGTTTCAATTTCTTATCACAGGGGAAAACGTGAAAATCATTCTGAAAGCCAAAGCCAGCAATGCAAACATT
The DNA here is from genome assembly GCA_034700605.1 of Willowsia nigromaculata. NCBI lineage: Eukaryota > Metazoa > Arthropoda > Collembola > Entomobryomorpha > Entomobryidae > Willowsia > Willowsia nigromaculata. The sequence continues at coordinate 6,839 of JAQIXX010006838.1, read as the reverse complement.
GCGTGATTGGTGATTCCAATTAAAGTTTTGGGGGATATGTGTATTGTGTACGGAGAGAAAAGAATGTGAGTATATGCTCAAGATACAAACCGCATTTGATGTAATATTAAAGCCCAGGTTTAATATTGACGAAGGAGTGAGGTAAAATGTTGGCAATGGCTGTGTACAGAGAATTTCTAAGTACAAAAAATATTGTATGCATTAACACTTGAGTGTGTAGTGAAAAGTATGCCTCGTAAACGTGGGGAAATATAGAGTTCTAAATAGAAAGTACAAAAAGGAGGAATCTTTCTCCCTCTTATTTGTCGTGTAGTTGCGGCATAAACGTGAAGAAACAAAGTGAGTCAAGTGAAATTAAAATAATTGACAGTTTTGCTCATGCAAGGCATACATTGCTGGTTGCCGTATCATTAGGCTTTTAGCACTATTCGACGTCAACTTTTTAGTCTCCTGCCATTTGATTTAATTCTCAACACCATATCATGTCACGCCACAATTATTGGTTGCAATCCATTTCATTTGTTTTTTCAAACAGTGTTACTCCCCAACTCAGAAAAATGTAATAGTTTTTTTCTTAAGGTGTACCTCATGCTCAAACCTTAATATCCGAGTCTTAACACTTTAAATAGTCATTGCCACTTGCAATTTTTTCATTACCTGAGAGGTATTGGTGGTAGCAAAAATTGTGTTCGGTTCGTTTCCAGAAACGGTAAATTCATAGACCGACACGATTCCTAGAATGGTTACTTTCAGAATTGATAGATATTTTGGAGTGGAATGGCTTCTAGATAGCTTGGCCTCCTTAATATGTCCTTTTTCATATTCGATGACTTCAAATCGACTAAAAAGGTAGTCGCTTACCAATTTGATAGTAATAAGCTTCTAGAATTGGAAAAATTCAGCAAGTCTCAACTACCACACCCCAATAAATTACTTTATGTTATGGACTTTTTGTAGCTGATGGGCTCAAAAAGCCAGCCACGTATTTTGCTTCATGCGTATACATGTATGATTTGAATGTTTATGATCATTCCCAGGAAATAAATTTGTCCGGTTTCTTTTAAATCTTCATAAATGGTCCGTAAAAGTTATGAAAGACCAGAAAACATTGTATTTGTACCAACTAATTGAACACAAAAATGTACTTAAAACCTTTTAAATTTTAGGTGTCCTAATGCGTTTTCAAATATTTGGTTCTATTTGCAAAGTTCTACCATGGTTTCTACGTTATCTTAACAGGTAACAATTTGTGCAGTATAGAAACTTATCGTCCCTATAAAATTTTATTTATAATTTACAATTTCTTTCAAGTTTTTTAGACAAGAAATTTAACATTTCTAGGAATATGATTTCCTGGAAAATAATGTCTAGGAATTAACTTCTCTGGGAACTTACAGTAAACCTGGAAAAATAAGCCCGGATGTATAAATGGTTAATTCACGCGGTTTTTTTGCAATATTTGGTATTTTGTGAGGGGTACTCTAAAGTTAGTATCATGCACCGTGACAGTGCAAAAAATAGACTAGTAAAGACTAGTGCACGCTCAAATATGTTTGAAATTCGATCTGCTTTCGACAGAAAGTGAAATTTGAACCATAAAATTACAGTATAAAATTCTGTAACTCAAAATCTCGATCACTTTTAAATAATTTTCATACTAGTTGCATGTATGATACACACGACATATTCCTCGTGAACGTCAATTAAAAAGCACTGTGCTATAATTACGATTATTTTCTCTTGCCTTCCAAGTATAAACTTTATTTGATCTAAATTCTCGATAATCCGCTGGCTTTTACTGCGATACCAGATGCCATTACAGCAACAAAAAGAGAACGAAAGAATTGTGATATCGCTATATAATATAAGATTAGTTAATCAAATCAAAAATGCATTATTTGCGTTTATGAATTAGTTATGAACCTGCAATAGTGCAGTAATGGTCCTACGTACACACACGTCCATGCAAAATGAATGAATGCAACAATGGAAAATTGCAAATATACATGTATTTATTGCATGTTTGCAAATATTGTCACATTTAATGAGAGCTGCGCTTGTAGAGCAAGGTAATTACTCTGCTTATATCAATACTACAATATAATTAATGATTAACTCATGTCTTCTCACTTTAGCAAGAAAAATTTGGATTTTTAGATTTGCATTTCCGTTCCTCTTTTTATAAATACCTTTTATCTATGAATTTAAAAAAAAGACGAAAAAGGAAAAGCGCACTTGTACCAATTGTCTTTCGAAAGGAAACTACAGACCATGAAATGCACCTAACAATTTCATGCTGCACTTTTGCATTTCTCATATTTTGCACAAAAAATTGGAAACGAGAAAGTATGTTTTTAAATTTTTACGGAAAACCCTAAAAGCATGCCTGACAGTGAAGATTTATAGAATATGAGTTTGCGAATTACTCGCTCCTCTATCATAATGACAAAAAAATCAATGAAGTTGTTACTCGCTTCAATTTCATCCGGCTTAATTTAAATTTTTAATCTCCATCCAACAATCCATTCTCGAAATACTCCGCAATTTCTTTCAACCATGCCAAACAACGATTTTAAGTGCAAAGATAATTACACCCAATCCCGCATGACACATGTGGTGTGTGGCAAATGAATTACGTGCTCCACTTAAAAACTGCTAATGTGCTAGAGATGGAAACGAATAACGCATAGTTTAACAGACACCGACATGTAGTCAAATTTTTGGTGGTAAAAAGTGCTCAGCGTCGAGAATACAACATGGCCAAATTGTACGATTACACCTCTAGTGCAAAACCTACCAGCGTCAGTTGTCAGTTATTGATGACGCTGTCATTATTATTGTCATTCACATTTATCGCCAGCCTAAAACTTCATATTATGAGCATATCCACAGTCAAGCCAAAGCCAGTCCAAAGGAATCAACCAATTTGTTTACAGCAACAACAGTTTTCCGGTTTCTCTGTGGACACATTTTCATGTTCCTCCACTTGCACTCATATAACAGCCTATTGGACACAGCAATTTTTTTTCTCCTTGTCCAATTTGGCTAAAGCACCTTTCTCGTGGCTATTACGATTTCTACTTACTACAGGATACTTTAGATATCTCTTTTTTTTCTTTCCTTTTTTCTTTCATGCAGTCATTGAAGCCGAAGGAGTTGAGTGTACAGCATATTATATACATAATTTGGTTAAAAGGGAAGATTTTTTTTTACATAACTACTTGTGTAAGAAACAAAGCAGAGGAGTAGCATCGTTTATTATCATGAAACCACGGTAAATTGTTATTACCTTGCCTTGCACGCAAAGCCATGGCACGTCGACACATTCTTGCCAAATAACAAGTATCAGCAAATTCTTCAGGTAGTTGTCGATTAGTATGAACAAAAAAGAAAGATGACTCAATTGATAAGGATCACGAACGAAAATAATATCTGTGTGTGTAGAATTTGCCTTTCCTCTCATGTAAAATCCTCAATCCTCTCAGCTTCAATTAAGCGAGTGAAGTTTTTCCTTTGAATTTTTTTTCGTCTTAAAATCCATATCGAATTTCATTGTCGCACTTAGCCATATATCCAATATGACAACAAATTGTTCCCTTTTGTTGTGGAAAATTGGCAACTCTATTTTTGCATGATTGCTGGTTACATTTTTTTTATGGTGGAGCCATCGTCAAAGGAAAAAATTGAAGATAAAAATTAAGCTGTATGTATTGTCATATCTATTTGGTAAGTAATTGTAGTCATGTTTCAACTCCAATTTTCTTCTACCTTTTGGTAAATGTGTTCACACAGGTATATAAAAATAAGACATTGTCCTGCCTCTTAGATTGCATATTTTTTTCTTCCCCTTTTTGTTCCCGACTGCTGCCAAACATCTATCAAAGCGAAATAAATGACTGCTTTTGTGGCTTCACAAAAAAAGTGAAGGTGCTCGTCGTACCCAAGAAAAAGTGGAAGATAAGACAGGTAGCATTTTCTAGAGGAACAAGATCATCATAATTTATTGCTGCGCAAACCATCAAACTTCATCTCAAACACACACACGAACACACAAAGCAAGATGAGGATTAAATTTCATTTCTCTGCCAGTTATATAAAATAACAGGGAAGTTTTTTTGATTGCGCAGACAGCTATTACAAAGTGCGTAAAACCTAAGTGTATTTATTCATTAACCTCGAATTATACAGAAAGGATTATTAAATCCGTCGTCTTGGACAGAAAATCGTGATTACCTGTTTAAAGGTTGTATCGTGATAGTGGCGACAAAAATTTCATACTCTGCGAAACAATTTGTTCTGTTTTGAAAATAAAATCTATCTTGAAGAAAACGAAATTTCTTTCATCATAATTCCCCTACAGCTATTAATTTGAACTAATACGAAATTCATAATTATAAAGTTGGTAGGTGAACATGTCTCGTATTATTTTTTTGCCGAGCAAGAATGAATACTTGTTTTAATTTCATGGTAAACCGATGGACACTGCAAAAAAAAATTGTCGAGCAAATTTCAAGCAAGTAGCAAGAGCACACCTTGTTAAAACTGTAACTTGATATTATTCTATTGTTTCTCTTTCCCCCATTAGTCATTATTATTAGATGATATAAAGCGTACCTCCACGAGAGAGAAAGAGAATTAATTTTTTTTTCGAAGGAGCAGAGGTACACACATCAGTCGGCATCTGCCAATCTAATCAGTTTACGCTCTGTAGTAATAATATTATGAGGAGACGAGCTTTAAAGCTCATGTTCAACAGTTTTTTTTTGCAATAGTTTATTTGAGAGCAAGAGCAAGTCGGACAAAGACTGATAAACTCAACTTGGTATAATATTTTCAACTAATTCTCTTTCTATCTCACATACGACGATACATACAACTCGTTCCCCTGGCATGGCAGACGTTCATGATTATGAAATATATTTTATTAATAGATGCTCAGATTATATTCTATTTCCTTTGATGATGCCAACAATAAAAAACAGAATTACATGAAACTTATGCCTTTTTTTATATAACAAAATGTTCCTCTCATTTTCCTCTCGTTACACTAATCCCCTGTCTATAATTATTTATTACGTATGTATTTCAACCCCATGCGCAAAATCCCAATGTACATGCTTTCTATCTAGAAACAACCCTTTTTTTTGGGTGTGATCCATTTTCAAGTGTTTTGACCAGTGTAAAAAGATTTTCTAAATGAAGATTACCTTTTTTTCCATTTCTTCAAAGAGCTGGAAGCGGTTTACACACACAGTAGCAGAAAAAAAATGATTTGGAAGAACTAATAAATATGCATTGCACATGAATATATTTTAACTTTTCAACTTTTGACATTTCAGCCCTGGAAGGTGGAAAAATATGAGTTGAATCCATACTTTGCTCTTGTTGCTCTACAATTCATTATCTGAGGAGAGGATATAGCATAAATTTTTTTAGAAGTTGGGGTGAAAAAAAAGCCGACAGTACCTAATGTATTATTTATACTACAGGTCTAAGGCTTCCTGATTCTTCTCCAATTCATTATTTTTCGCCTTTACACTTGTGGATTTACTCGGTAAATATTTCAAGGTTAATTTTTTCTTCACTTGATTCCATCACTCCACCGAAATTATTTCATCAAGAGTATCGGTAACCTCTTATTTGAAAAGCCTTTTTTTCCTGCTCTCCGATTACCAATATAGGTAATAGTAAACACCAACCTGCTTAATGACTCTTTTTTCTCCTGAAATAACAGAGTAATGTTGCGATCAAGTAATTATTATTATCGGGTTTCATTTTAATGCCAACCCTTTCTTTATTATTATTATTTAGCGTAAAACATTAGGATGAGCTTCAATTTGTATTTTGTAAAAAAAATATTCCCTTTTCTTCATTGCAACTTGTTTTTTTGCAATGAATATTTGTCAGTTCTCCCTCCAACTGTTCAGGAAATCTAATCGCGAAAAAAAAAGAAGTTTCATGACTGCTTTTCTTTCGGGTGCAACTCGTAACGATAATATAAACTAATATATAATGTGAAGCACTTGAGGTTGTCTCCTCAAGCTTTTTCCTTCTCAATCTTTCCTTGAAAAACTGCTACCACCATACGCATACGCATCATCACACAAAATTTTTTTTACAAGTGCAGAGAACCAAAAAACTTTTTTGGAGTAGAATAGGCATATACAGAGAAATAATGAAAATAAAGAAGAAAGAGAAGGGAGACAAGGATGATATTAATATTATCAGAAAACCAGTTTGTTGAAAGGACATTCTTGTGTTGGATTTATTGCTTTTCGATTAACTGAACCAAATGTCTTGCAAAGATGCTACCTGAATTTGGAAGTTATCTTCGTCTGTCAGCCAAGTTTTAGTTGAGGAAAAAATAACAAGTTGCACTGATCATATATAATATGTGCATACATAGTTAATATAAATGATGATATGTGTGCAACAAGCATATATACAATAAAATATTATGTTATTTAAAACTCTCTGCTTCTGTCTCTCTCGTAATGTGGCTACTTGACACAGTGAAAACTGTAGATGGACTGCTCTAATATTAAATAAAATGAATAATAAAAAGCATTGGAAGACTCCAGTCTACTCACTTTTATAGGTTTTTTTAGAGTTATTAGCTTGAGTCTTGGTAACAGGTATTTTCTACCATTCTCTCCACTAAAAAATTGTTAACAAACTGTTTTATAAGTAGTTGTAAGTCACTTTCAAAACTTTGTTTTCCTTCAGACTTCACTTCTTCAGCGTTATATATTATGCATATCTATAATAAATCGTGTTAAACCACGAGGGAATAACGCAGATGAATCGGTACATTTAAGTGACGAACTCTGACCAAAGGA
>JAQIXX010006837.1:0-11681 GCA_034700605.1 Willowsia nigromaculata | reverse complement strand
GTAGATTTAATAAGACACTGAACTTTATTTACTTAGCTGAAATGATATCGGCTCATGGTCTAGGAGCAATACACGAACCCAAAGACACAAGTAGTGGGACTCCAAAACTTCAATTTGTTGACATTGATGTTGTTCTTGCACTTTGTTTCATAATGAATGCTTTCGCTATCGTGTATTTTATTTGTGAATATATGACATGTGCTTATCCAAGATTTTATAAAAAATAAATTTAAAATCTTTTGGGTCCTTAAGAACACAAAGTATATTTCACTGAAATCAACTGATTTACTCGAATCATTTATTCCACTAAAGCATTTAAAATTCACCAGAATTGTCCATTAAACTCTGAGTATGTTCACTGTTTTTAATGATAAGTCTTAGATGTTTGCATTAACATTTGTAATCATAATAAATAAACACTTTTGGTAAATCAAATGCACTAAAAAATGAGTAATTCTAAATTTAAAGTTTCAATTATCATAACGACATGGCATATTATGTAGGATAATTGTGAATTTTTCATAATATGCTCTTTAATGGTCCCAGAAAGTTAAGAATTATGTGGCAACCTAGTTTGCTTGCACATTCTTAATACCTAAACACAAAACTATGCAATTTCTAAAGTTTTTACCCTCATAAAAACTAATTTATTTGTAACTTTAGTTTTATTTTGCTTTACATTATTTAATCTTACAAATATTTGAGTTGCTTCTTTGCCATAATTTGAAAAGTAATCAATTTGTTATGTTGGTATAACGTGATATAAAGCTTTTGTAGTACAAATGATTCAAAGCAAAATCATTTTCTGCGAATATCATAGTATCAATCACTGCTTTATTAGCCTAGTGACAACAATTTCAAAATATTTTATTCAATCCCTTTACAGTACAGTATAAGATGCTCAAGAAAAGCACTACGGTTGTTTAAAAACTTAATTTTACAAGCCATCCATAATTCAGCGAATATTCCAGTCGATAACAGAAGCATACTATTCAAAGTTTGTCAAATATTTTAACGTGGAGCAAAATTGGTTTACATTTTTCTATAGCCCTTGACATTTGATTGTAAAAAATTCAGAATGTTCTTAATAATATGCTTTCCTTTACATGGCAGCTTTTACATCAAAGATGGTTTGCACATACTACAATGGCAATCAGTGAAGTTCTCTCGCTACTGACTGTATGATTGAAAATAAATTTTGACATTGATACTCTTACAAGCAAAGTTTATGGTCTTTTAGGCCCCTCTGACGAACTTACTAGATTTCTTCATATTTTATTGGCTTCTTCGTACACTTTATTTAATACAGCAGCTTGTGTGTGCTAACACGTGTTCTAGGGGGTTTGAGGGTGATGGTGCGGGGGTAATCTTACTTTCACATTGGATGAAAACAAAGTACCGTGGAATCCGTGCGGAATTTTTATTACTGACGGTTTCTGCACTTTATCAGGTAGACAATTGCCTTAACAATCAAAGAATTTTTGTTAACTAAATTAATGCGATGACTAATGAATATGGAATTTCTCATGCAGTTTTTTGCTCAGTCGATGGTCATTTTTGTTGCTGGAATTAAATAAAAGCAATTATCTGATTTAATGTCAACATTATTAACATAGGTTAAAAGTTACTAAATATAATAAGAAATTAAACCACAAACTGAGCACATTTAATATCATGCGAATGAACTGAAATAAAAACGTTCCTTCTGCACAATACTGCAATTTACCAACCAATCAATTCTTCGTATAATTCTTGGTCTTTTAAATCTTGGCGGCTAGCCAATGCATTACGATTGTTATTTAACCAGTACTCAGCTTGTACAGTTAAAACTGTTTCGATACCACACAGTCTCGTTTTCGTTGAGAATGCCTAGCAATAGAATGGCCAAAATGGATTTTTAAAAGACAGTGTTCGTAGCATACGTATGTGTAAAATTAGTAATATAACCAAAATTCTGGTATTCTTTTTGATAAAAGCCGATACTAATACAATATATTTAAATACATTTTAACGTGATAGATGAATGAAAATGCTAGAAAGTGATCATGTGTTGTTAACTTCATTGCGTATCTTTGCTTGAATAAGACTACGTATTATCTGTAATTAGGTCAAAATATAAATCTGAAAGATGATTGCCTGCACAGATTGTTAAGGTTAGCAATTTTGAAAGGACTTAATATTTGTCATATTAAAGGAACTATTCATTATTCAGACAAGCAAAATCAATGTGTTTTCAGTGTTGCTGTTGTTTTCACGTGAATCACATGTAAACAGGAAAGAAAGAAAACAACAACCGAAAAACAGGATGCAAAACTAATTATCTTGTTTTCGTAGCGTTTAAAAATAACTCCATCAAGCTTATTCTGAATTATCTGTATAACAGTGCTACTGTTAGTTTTAAAACAATTGTTTGCACTTGTGGATGCTTAAAATTATTTGAGAAATTTGCAACACAAAAACAACAGAACTGTTCAGTTGATCCATCCAATCCACTGGATATATATTTACAACTTTATCAATTTACGAAAAATTAAACCCTTCTGTCAAAATGTTTCCATTGCTACCCTACATTCTCGTTAATATTGCGAGCCTGCATTTTGCAAACGCTGAGACATCTGTAATCCCAAATATCAATGGTCACCTGGACTTGTTTCCTGGATGCCTCATTCACATCATCAACTTTGACGGGATGGACTTCTTGCCATTACGGAACACGGTGATACTAACGCGCTACTATATACGTCTTTACGAGTACGCTGTAAATCCTGAAAACATAAGCGACCCCTGGCAGGATATGTGGAATCGACGGCATATCATTGACAGCATAGTATCTAATTACCCCTTACAAATCTTCAAATACACAGGCAAAATACTGGAGCCCACTAATACCTACAACTTTACCAATCACCCAAATATTGATAGAAAGTCAGAATTATTCGTGGAGGCCGACTACTCAGCAAAAGCAAAACCTTGGTTATGTGAAGCCCATATTTACCTAAAACCACCGCCTCCAAATGACAAGAATTCTGAGAACTACTATTTTTACGTTGAAAGCCGACGCTTCCCATCTCTCTTAACGCCGATGAGCTTCGTAGAATTCTGGAAGCTACCTATTCACATTTATGGTGATGAAACTTTTCCGGCATGGGGTGGGATTGAGATTGTCCCGCTAACAAGACCAACCTTTACTGTGATGATCGTCTCAACCCCTCACAAGCCCATGGCTTTGCCCTGGTACATGAATTTTTATAAAAACCGAGTAACCAGCACTGAAGTACTTCTCCAAATGACTTTGAAAGCTGGATCAATTGATAAAGTGTATCTTCTGTCATTCGAGAGGATTACGTCAAAAAGTTGTTACGGACACGGCGCATTCGCTTACATTCCACTCAATATTTCACATTCTGGAAGTTTATTTAGCGCAACAAAATATTTGTCAGTTACAGAAGACGCTACAATCAATATCGTTGGACAGCATCAATTTTATGAATATTTGAAGATGGCTACTCGATTTGGTGTTTTCAAAGAGCACAATTTTACGGTGCTTAACAGTTCATTACCCTTTAACCCTAGCGGATATCATTCGTTTCTTCAAGTTGCCATATTTGGGTCAGTATTTAAAAATGCAACCTTCCACATCAAACATACTGGTATGAGTATAGAGGAAAAACAAAGTGAAAGTAGCCTTTGCGAAGCGACTGCAAATGACTTATTAAAATGTGAATGTCAATTTGAGCAAGGAACATTGCCATATCTAGCAACAATTATTGGAAATGGATCACCAATCAATCAGAAGATCCAGTATCACTTTAGTCCAATCAGAATGCGTTTTCTAAGTTGTGGAGAGCTTCCGATTGGTAACACTATCCCAATTTTAGAATTGACTACATCATTGGACTTGATCACATGGATTGCATCACTTGCTTCACTCATGAGTAGCTTATTGCTTGTTATGTTCATCAAAAGAGTAGGCATTCTCGAAACTCAGGAAACACAAAAATCAGAAATCTCAGATATTCTAGCATTTTTACTTGTTGTTCCGTTGGAGCAATCTTGCACATTCCTTCAAGAATTATCAAGGAATCACTCTATTCGCTGGGTGCTGTCCGCATACTTGACAGCATTTGTTTTTCTCAGCAACTTTTACAAAGGCGATAATATTTTAGAGTTGACTAGTCCATTTCCGCCGATTCCCATCGAGAATTTTGACCAACTGGTGTCATTTAACATATCGACAGTCACTGTATCGTTAAGGACAGGAAACGATTGGTTTAATTCTACAATTTCAAAAAATATGCCATACAAGCATCACATAAAAGAACCAGACAGTATGTCATGGCTTTTATACTATATTGATGGCTTGCATGGGGCTGGTGCTAGAATTCCTGACGAGCCCGAGTTTTGGGAGAGTTTCACACCGGCAGAGAAAAAATACTTAAACCACTCAACACTACCAGAACCACTAAAAAAGTTTAGAAATTTTTGGGATACTCCAAGCTGGAATAAAACTTTAAACAATTTGGTTGAAACGTGTGAAAAGGAAAATTTTGCATTTGTGACGTTTGAAGATGACGCATATTTGACTCTTGCTGGACTTAAAGCCCGAGGTATTTCAAACTCATATTTGGGTTCTGACAATCTTGTTGACATGTCTCATGGATATCAATTGAGGAATAGGTTTTACCCTAAGATTTTACAGAGGATGATGGCACTTCCAAACTCTGGGATCGTGAGCTACTGGAGTAAAACGGTAAACGATTACTTGACTAGCTATGGGCAAAGAAAGGGACGAATGGGTGCACACGAAAGAGAAGGGGATAATAAGCTTGGTAGATCGTCAGTATTTGGGCCCATCTTCGTTGTGTTTATGATTATTCCGGTGGGACTTGGCTTAGCCTCGCTGTTTCTCATAATTGAAGGAGTGGTGGTTTTATATAATCTCAATAATATAATTAAATTTTAATAATTCGAATTTTTTATCGGATGATTATGGACACATGGTGACGTAATCAAAAGTCAAGAAAAAACCAAATTGTGTAAAATAATATGATTGGATAAATATTAAGCGTTAAACCTTTAATTTTAGTTAGTTTAAATAAGATATAAGCAATAAATTATTTTTATAAAGGATGATAATGTAGATCTTTAACATGTTAATCGTAAATAAATATTTAATTCAAGAAAATACAATAGAGTTGTGAAAACGTTGCATGTTTATGAAGAAAACATTGTCCTGCAAGATAACCGATCATTTAAGCACTCACGATAAAAGCAAATACTTTCTACTTTAAGAATATAATTACATTTAAAAATCACACAGATATCGCGATAATAATAATAATAATAATAATAAAATAATCACGCGACAAAATAATCACATTCACAATATTATGTGGTTTATTACAGCAAAAGCTATCTATAAAATATTAAATACTTAAATTACTGATTCGCATATACTCTTAAATCTAAATAAAAATGCATTTGAAAGCCAACCCATCCACAACAAAAGAAAAAAATATTGATTAAAAACATGATATACCGTAAAATCTGAAATAGACGCCCCGGCGTCTACGTGCAAAATCGATTTTTTCGTCCTTAGACGCCGGGGCGTTTATTAAAGGGAGGCGCGTAATTGAGGGGGGCGTCTATTTACTCCATCAACTTTTCGTTTCAAAAATTTTCTAAAATATCCTCTTCATGATGGATAAATATGAGATAAAACCAAGATTTCTATGGAATATTGTATGCTCTATGTGTTGAAAATACATATCTAAGGCAAAAAAAACCGAATAATGTGTTTTATGGTAACATAAATGCACAAAAATGTACTGGTTGTGCATGTGACCCTTCTCAGTAATTTCATTAAGGGGGCGTCTATTAGAAGGGGAGGCGCGTAATAAAGGGGGGCGTCTATTTACTCCGTCAACATTTTAGTCCATAGACGCCGGGGCGTCTATTAAAGGGGGGCGCGTAATTCCGAAGAGGCGTCTATTTCAGATTTTACGGTATGTAAAGTTCAATATAGTTTTCATTTTATATAAATATTCGGACTCGTAGCCACATTTTCACAATTTTTTATGATTGATTTGATAGTGTTCAAGTTAGTCAAAATCTTAAAGTATGTTACTGTCTTTCACAAAATATTATATGTTTAGTCACAAAATACAGAATTTATGTAAACTCCGTTTCTGCTCAACATTCAATCCATGAGCTACGAAAAAATTAAATTCAATACTTATCATATACATCATTCCCAGTTCTTTCGTAAAGCTCCGATCTCTTCACGCTCACTTAAATCCATCGATTCCAGATAACAATAATTATAGAACCAAAGTCGTTGATTAAACCATCATACTGAATACGGAATTGTTTCAATAGGCAATTTCATATCATGCATTAGAATGTTATAGAAATCTAGATTCAGCTAAATTCACAGATAAATAAAAAACTTAAGCTTACTGACTCAATTTGTAGATAATGAAACCTATTTTAATAAAGTACACGCCACATGTACATTTAACTCAAAGCCAAAAAATTGTTTAGATAGTTTAATTGATGATTACTAATGAAACTCATATATGTACGTTACCGGCAAATCTGCATTTTTTAAATTTATTCAATTTAAATCTAGTCAAGCATATTAATTGTTCAAGTAATAAGCGTATGGTTTACTGAGAACGAACAGGATTAGTAAATTTAAAATGTTTTCAGAATTTTGAATGAAAGCTTTAAAACAGATCGCATATACCCAAGTTGTGTTGATCTACCTACAATAAAGACTTTTCCTTGTCGCAACAGAATACGTTTGCAGCTTCTAATAAACCTTTTCATTAACATTTTTTCCTGTAGTTTGCCATTCCAATTGGATTTCACCCAGGACCCAAATACCTTTCCTTGACGCAACCACAGATGTTTTCCAATTTCCAAAACCACCATCCAGAATCCGATGGATCCTGCAAGGCCTAAAATAACTGCCGCTTTCAAAAGATTATTTAGCTCTTTCCAATGCCTTACAAGTAAATAATTACAAATTGCTGGCACAACAGTAAAGAAATAGTGGAAGCCCATGAGAAATTTACCTATATAATTCATCGCGCAATCGTGTAGGATTTGAAAGCTTCTAAAATTGACTCGAATTTTGTCTGAATATCTAAAGTTATCTGTTAAAATATAATTATTTATCCTATTTACCCTAAACTCACTGCACAAAACAGTTATTAGAAGAAAGCCATAACTCAAAAGTTCAGCTAATAGCAGTAGCAAATCAACATTTAGTCCAAACAGTAAATAGCCATGCTGCAAACAAATTGGTATTCCAACAGCAAAATAATTGTAGTATTTTAATGGCACCAGTTGACCAAAGAATAATCCACCACGAGGGTCATAAATGCAAAGTAGAAACTCAATCAAGAATAAATAGAAATATGTGAGCAGTAAAATGAATAAAACCAAATCCAGAATCTTGTTTCGTCGGTCTCTATCAGGCACGAATCCAGAAGTAAAATTCTCTGTAAATACAAAACAATTAGTGGTTGAGGGCTTTTACAGCTAGATGAACTTCAATATTTGGATACCTTGTAAATGTCGGCTGAATCTTAAAATTCCATCCAAAAGTTTCATGTTGTCACGTTTAAAGATTCGCAACATTCCTGTGGTTGTTGAGTAGAGTACAATACCAACGCAATAAAGAAGAATTATGGCTTTATCATTGGTGTTTCCATGGATTAATGCCTTTAGAGCGATACCCACTGCTAAGATCATGGAAAGAACTGCCAAAGCTGTATGCAGCTTATAGCGTCGATATACTTTTTTACGGTTTGAAGCAGTTATGACGCCTTTCTTAGACATAAAGGAATACTCACAAGAGCCACATTTATTTCCTATGTCAAAAATAGCGGCTAATATTTTATAGAATCGTGAACTAAACATATTGAAACTGGAATCAATGGGTATTGCTATTGCAGCATGGAAAAATTTCTTTCAGAACTACCTAATACCGTAGCGAGTTAACTTGAGGCCTGCTTGGGTGATGCTGAACTTGTTATATGAGCTTTCAGAATGACATATGCATAATATAATATGCGATACAATTAAGTATAATGATGCCAAAAACCATTTATTGCAGACTATTACGGTTACTTATAATTAAACAAAGGTTATTTATAATTGATATTTTTCAGTATACTTGTAATTCATATAAAATATACTTATATTTCGATACGTTAAATAAGTGTACGTATAGATAAGAGTATGGAAAAATAGGGGAACAATTGACGTTTAATAACTTTTAAAGTTCAAAAGGTTTAAACGCTTTATGACTAGTTACAAAATTAAAACCCACTCATGCTAGATTTGATGATCACAATCAAATAATATAATGTATAATTACCAAAATTACATGCCCCTTTCAATTTATTAAAGTTTGAACTTTGTTGTTATGTATGCTTAGTACTTAGGTTAGAGTTAAATCGAAAGGTTAATTTAAAATAAAATTGTACAGTCAAAACCACTTACAAATTATTAACCACGTGACAAAGTTTCCATTGGTTAATTATCCTTCCCTAAAATTTTTCAGTATGAATAATATCCATACAAAGTTTTGTGTCATGTACATATAATGAAAACAGCCAATAATATACTCAAATAATATATCAATATCTAAAAAAATATTTCATTAAAACAAATTATACTCTATTAATATATTATAAGCAATTCCATTTTGTGTAATGAGACATCGAAGCATTAAAATATTATAGACTTCCAAAGGTTTTTTTGTTTCACTCAAATTTTTCAATGGAAATTTTATACAAAACATTACTGATAACTATCCTTCTGAAAGCTCATAAAAAGACTATAATATCGAGTTATCAAGACTATAAATGATTCCCGACAGGAAAAGTTTAGTTTCTGAAGTAAGAAACCTAAACTGCCAAATAAACCTAAAACAATAGAGCAGAACTTATGACAGGAGATAGGAATTTTATTTTAAAATAACTTACTTTGATTTTACAATGGTTTTAGGAATTGTTAGGTTGAGTGAGTGTTCAACCGACAACTAGATAGTTTTGATAAATTTCTACGCTATTTATACTACTTTCCCTTTCGGTGAAAGTCCCTATCTATGTATTTGAATAAAATATCGAAACTATTTGAAACAAAGAAAAAACTAATCATCTTATCTTCGATAAATCTCATGAACTGATAAGAGAAAATATTATACAAATGACCAAATATTTAACATATGTTTCACCGGAAGTTTCTTAACATAATATTTTCTTACAAACTACTATTTTATATGAGTCTTCTCTGCCTTTCCATTTCCGCACCAAAAATTACATTTATTTATTTTTAATTTACGTGCCAGTGAAAACTCGTGTTTTGACATATTGGTTTTGTTATAACTTTAGATCTGCGTTCAAAGTCTAAAAATATCTACTATGTACATTGTGTCTGATAAGCACATTTCTTGTAAGTTGTAAAACTTTTAAATAAGCCTGTTAGCTTCAATTAATTGATCTGATTATAAACTGATAAAATCTTCCCAAAAAATGTTATTAATTTGAATAGCACGCGATTTAAATTGAAACTTGAATTACACAAATTAGATTATTCGCTTCACTTCAATTGGTATTGTTATCGAGCCAAATGTAAAAGTTGAAATTAAGGAGGAACCAGCTCCAACTGGAGGTGAGATGGAGGGAGGAGGTGCCTTGCGTCATGGTGGAGATGAGGAACTGGAGGACATGGTTCAATCGGCAGATATCAAGGAAGCTTATCAGTCACATGATTCAAATACTTCGAAAGGGAAAAAGATCCAAGGTTCGGAGGATCTTTGAGTTGGACTGCTAATTTCGAGCTCCGGAAGAATTTACATATTCTGTTTTTGCATCTCAGTTTTCAAGTTTAAAAAAAATTGTGGAACTTCAATACTTTTAAAAATAAATCAGATAAACTGATATACAAAGTGCCAGTATGTGAATTGTATCATATAGACTTCGGCTTCGCCGGCAATCAAAATTATCGTATTTGACCATATTAGACGACAATATCTTAGTTTTACAAAGTATTTCCTGATTATCCACTAGAGAGCGTATCGTATATAAAAATTAAATATATCAAAATGTTATTATTTTCATAAGCTTTCGAATGAGCACACACATGTCCTATGTTCGTTCAAAAATTAAGTCGTTGTAACGGTTTCCAACGGTTTCCGTTGATCGCTAGTAACCATCTTCAAACTTATGAAAGTTAAGTTGATTTGTGATCCATTGCAAAAGTTAGAACTCAAAAATTCCCTTTCGCTTAGTCGGGAGAGTCAAAATTGTAAAAAAACACGTTATAACTGCCAAACCGTTAAAAATTTGAAAAATTGATCCACGGATAATAATCATCATTAAAAATGCGTTCGAATGAGCCCACACATGCCATATAATAACATTTAAAAATTTGACCGTTATAACGGTGTCTAATTGTTTCCGTTGGCCGTTACTGCCCATCTTCGAACTCATCCTAGCTTAGGTTATCAGTAATCCATTGCAAAAATCAGAATTAAAAAATTTGTTTTCGTTCGAAAGTTATCGTGCTGACGGACAGACAGACGGACAGACAGAAAGTCTACCCCCACCATCATTCTCAAGTTATCACTGGCACTTCATAATTATCATTAGTCATCAAGTAGCATTCACATTCAGTATTCATCCTTCCTCGCGTTAGAGTTTGGTGACCAAGAGGGCTGTCAGCTGTGATTCTGTGAGTTGTGAATCACACGACGGTAGAAACAAATTAATATTTCGGTAGTCAAATTGCGGAAGTGAAGGTTTTGCAAAGTAATTATTAGTGATTTCGAGGACTTGTGTGTAGTTTCAAACTGTAGGTCAGTTTTTCAGTACTTTCGCATTTTAACTGTTAATTGTGGAGTGAGAAATCTGCTTGTGATTTCTGGGTAGACGGACGGTTTGTGGGCGTTTGTGTTGGAGTAGTCGTCACATCTGGTTGCGGACTGGGTTTTGAGGTCAGGTGCTTGTTGGTGGAGGTGAGGTTCCTGGGAAGTGGTTTCTTGTGAGTTGGTAACGTTAACTTTTTGCATTATTGTATATTGTGATTGAATGAACACTTTAATTAATTTGATTAAAGTCATTTCCGGTTGATGAATGATTGACATCCTTGAAGGGAGCTAGAGGTGTGCAGTCGCTAATTTGCTTTGTAATTATTTGTTTTTTTACAGCTACCTGCATGTCTGTGTGCTGACAAGGGGAGGATCGGTTTTGAAATAATCCAGCAGTTGAGCCAGGGGGACTGGGAGTCAAGGTTTGTTTTTAATTAATTAATTGCTATTTTGATATACGAAATTTATTTGTTATTGGTGGACAATGGGTAAAGTTAGAAGTTAAAAATGAGACACTGATTAATTAACTATTGATAATAACAGCAAAGGGCGGAACGAAATTGGAGGAATTGGAGGGACTACAATGGAGTCTACTGGAGGTTCCACTCAACGAGTGACACGCGGGGTGAAGAGGGCTGCTGACGAAGAGGAGGAAAGCCGAAAGCGGTTTACTGCTCCCCCGGGTTACGTTGGACCGCATGATGTGGTTATCGAGGATGATGTTAAACCTGTAATCAAGGAAGAACTGGCTTCAGGAGGAGATGAGATGGAGGGAGGAGGCGTCATAATCAGTACT
>JAQIXX010006836.1:0-11681 GCA_034700605.1 Willowsia nigromaculata | reverse complement strand
CCTCCCCTCCAAAATTATTATTATCGTACGATGAGTCACCATCAAAATTATTTTCCTCCAGTTTTTTACTACTGGTTTTGCGTTGATTTTTTAAACCAAATTGTGCCCCTTTGGATAATCAATCGTGCTGTCTCCAGAGTAAATTATTGGAAGGAATTTAGATCTGCCCTTTTTCATTGTCTCCATTACCTCCATTCACCTCCAAAGACATTGATTGATATTTTTTGAAGGAGGAAATGGAGATTTCCGTCCGGGACACCACATTTTACTGGCACCTCCAGGGGGTCTTCTTCCATATTCCTAAAATTAGAAACACCCAACCCCTCCACAGATTTTGTTGCATCCCCTAAAGGAACTAACCTCCCACCAGATAATAGCTCTATCTCCACCGAATCCTTCATTCCACCAGATAAACAAAAAATATTTATGAGTATACACACATGCATATAACATACATGTAGATACTTCCTGTTTCCATTTACTTTTCTGTTTCATTACCTCCATTACATCTCACAAAGCTATATTAGGCCCTCAAGAGACGATTGTCTATCAACCTGCGACCCTCTCATATTTAGACCGGGGATATTTTTTTCTTTTGTTCGTTCAAACAATGGAAAGTCCAGGATTAAGATTTGAGCCTAAAGTGGGTTAATCAAAATGTCTCACCTACCGACCATCAGAATACTAGAAGATACTACACACATGCTTTTTCTGTGTTACAATTTCTGATTACCAGTAAAATTTGTTATAGAATCCCTAAAACTCCATCACTTATATGCATTACTATTACAGCAAAAGTTTTTAAAGTTGCAACTTTTGTTTCATTTCGTTTTACTTTAGTTTGCTCTTCTTTAATAAAAATATTGAAGTCAGTCTTTTCAATTATGCACCTTAATAAATGTTCTTTACTGTAAAGAAGTATGTAGATATGTAAATTTTCTTAAATCATTTCGATCTATGGCTAGATTTGATATTTTACACATCTGCAATACTGTGAAGTAAGAGTAAACAGTTGTATACAATATATACAATTGTAACTTATATACAATTGCGATACAGCTGCGCTTTTTATAATATATGTGATAGTAAAAAGTGACACTGCATATCAAGTTCAGGTTTACATGTGGCTGAAAATAGTGGCATAGATACTTTGTATTTTTTTTTGGCTGGTCGGCTGGTGAGACACTTAAGCCATTCTCAGGCGAACACTTCTGACTTAATATTAATGATCTCTAGAACTCTATTGTTTAAATAAGAACAAAGGAAGAGTTAAGCCGGGGTCGACGGATGAGATTCAAGAGAATACCCAAGAGACAGACATCCATCAATTTATTTGGTTGGAAAAAAGGTTTCAAACACGCAGAAAAGGTCCGGCGAAAATATCCAGACCGATATTTGTAAGTGATTGACCTGCTATATTAATATGTAGTTCATTTGAAATCGTTGGAAATTGAAGACGAATATTGACAGTTAAGAGGTAATGCTCAAGATTCAAATATTGTGTTCCAAAGATTTCTGCGTTACGAAGACATTTTCCTTCATCCTTATGCAGCTTCCGAGAAAATATACATGTTTTTCCGACTTCAGTGTCACCCTTCGGTTCAGCAATTCGTGAAGCTGCACACGACGGAATATGCAAGAGGATTCAAACCTGACAAATCCAGAATAATTTCTTCAAAGGCAATTTCTCCCATGTTTTGGAAATCCAGAGTGTTTGCTCGAAAGCTATGGAACTGTGGGGATATCCTAGTTTACTAACAGGAGGCAACTTTTAAACTCATGTTTTGTGCCTCTGTTGAGCCCACCATGGCCGGAAATAGTTGTTTCAGATTGGGAAACCGGACGCTTCAAATGCCGCCGACGCTGCCGTAAATGTTTGCAATGATGTTCATGTAATACTCGCAATATTTCCGGGTTTAATTTTAATTAGCCATCATGCTAAAAAATTTAAAGGAAATGATGTATTTTTACAAGAATTCAAAAATGAATCCATGTAAAAATTCATCTACATTAAAGAAAACCAAATATTTTATGGAAACTTTTATTTTTTTTCGTTTTGATAAATATATCAGTAAGTTGGTACAAACAGAAACTAAAAACCTTCACAGATAAAATATTTATTTGCTAAAGAAGGATGAGAACCCAAGACAAAGACACAATATCTGATTTCCGAAAAGTCCTTTATAAACCACCTGTAAACGGATCAATGATTATCCACTCTTTTGGATGATACAGTTGTCCACTTAGCACTGTCGTAAATGGTTTATTTTCAAGATACTTGTGGCTAAAACAGAGGCTATATTAATTTTCTCAGAGTTCTTCATCAAAAATACAGCCCACCATGAGTAAGTGCTGGCTGGAACAATCACTAGCAAATTTGCAATAAATTAATAAAGAATATGTTTACTTTTTTCCGAATCTTTTGCACTATAAATACTTGTTTTTATGTTAACTTACTATGTTTACACAATGTCAATAAAGCTCCTCAATACTTGTGGACTTCGGTACTTCCTCCGACACAAAAATCATCTCATAACTTTCTCTTAGCTTCTCTATCACATACCCAATATCATCAGAGAATACAAAAAACACTGGCTTTCTTTCGCCACGTTTGCCCAAAAGCTGAATCATTTTTCAGATTGCGCGACGCGTGAATGAAAATGGCAAATGATATCCCTTGTAAGTTATAGAGTCGCCTCTTCTCACATGAACTGCCACACTCTCTCCACCACTTTCAATTTTATTGATCATCGGTTCCAGCTTACGTTTATCAATTCGTGAAGTTAAAACAATGCTCTGATTTCTTCCTGATAATCTCGCCAGTACTCCATCGATTGGCAATATTGTCCCAGGGAAACGAACTGTTTGTCAGTCTCGTTTGTACGGAGGAACGCTCCTTCAAGGAATTGGCGGTCATCTAGGCACTGGACTTCCAGTGAGAACTTGGTGGAATCATCCAGGATATTATTCAATGGTATTTGAAACAGATCTAGCGCAAATTCTCTTTGTGTGGGTTGTAAATCTCGTTGAGCTGCTGGAGTGGGAAAATGTGGGAGGTAAAGTGGCCAATCCAAGTCTCTAGCGAGGCCATAAGCGCATGCGTAATGAACAATTGATTTCCAATACCACAATATGGAATAGCAGTAGCAATAACCCCAGGTGGTTGCGAAGTTTTACGGTAAATTGTTTTGATTTTCCTGGAATCGATGTTTAATTTGTTTCCGAAAATCTCTCGTCTAGTTGCAAGCGAGTTAGTAGGCGTTCGTAGACTTAATTTTGATTTGTTACCTTGGTTTAGGGCACGACTCCAGTTAAACCTCGCCGTAGTGGTCATTGGCAACGTCTTTGATGACCTGCATTAATCATTGGTCATCGCTACCTTGGCACTAAATATAATCTTGTGAGAAATATGACTTCTGTAGAATGTAATGGCTACTACTGTTAAGAAAGTAATTATGAATACACTGAGGATAGGGTGTTCTTGACACATATTTTTTCGCTCCATTTAGGAATCCAGATCGAGAGAATATTAAAACCAAATCTTGAATTCAATTGTGGAAATATTGAACTCAAACAAATTAAATTATCGTGCAAAATGATAGTGATGGTAGTGTATCCAACATCTCTGCCCTCTGCCGTTAATTGCATCCACGTCGACGATTTATGATAGTTTGCAAATTATGTGTCCTTGGAGGAACTGTGAAAAACATGAAACAAGTGCATGAAGTAAACGAAGTTTGTACATGTAAAACAAGGCTTCAGATTTTGATACTTTGCAGCTTAAACGGTACGGTTCTGCTTAAGTCAGCATCTTAAGTGTCATCAGTCATCGCATTTGTATTAACTATTTTAAAGTTTATGACATGACATAAAACGTCTTTGAATAAAATGGAAACTGATAAAATTATCTTTTTTTTACATTGTTCTGTGACAGCATTGCGGTTTCAATTTGTACTTGTGAATGATTGAAGTTTTGTGTAACAGAAGTAATTAATGTCTTACGTTTATTAAATCGGCATGTTTAAAAAAATCTATTTAATTTATACTGGTATCATTGTTACTGCTGCAAAAACTTTTTTGCAGACGTGTGGTTCTGATCCAGCAGCCTCGTCTTCGAACAAGTACGATCTGTTCGGAGGCTGAAATCACGACATATTTCAAGAAAATGAAAAAATCAACAGGGAAGAATACGTATACCGTAAAATCTCATATAAACACCTGGATGTCTATTTGCATTGACGGTTTTTTAGTTCGTAGAAGCCGGGACGTTTAGTAGGGGGAGGCGCGTAATGGAGGGAGGCGACTAAATTACTCCGCTGATTTTTTTGTTCAAATGTTTTAAAGGATATCTTGATCGTAATGCATACACATGTATATAGTCAAATCAAAGGTTAGTAGGTACAAATATAAGCTTCTAGCGTTGAAAAACACATCCCAGGCTAAAGGGACCAAATATCATGTTGCTGGTTCACTAACATATTCAGATATGCATGTTGTACGTACGGTAATTAAATAAAGGGAAACAGATGAGGCGTCCAATAGAAGGGGAGGCGCGTAATAGGGGAACGTGTTGATAGTATTTCGCCAACTTTTTCGTTGGTAGACGCCGGGGCGTATATTAGAAGGGGGCGCGCATGAGGAGGAGGGCTTTATTTGAGATTTTACGGTAAACTATAATTTATGAATTTGCATTCCTGCAAAACTATAGGCATAGGTTAAAAGGGTCGGGGCGGGTCAACGGATCCAACCACAACAACTTCACGATCCCAGCATTTAGTTTTTATTTTATGAAGTGCTGTGTGATAGAAGCACATTACATACGAGAGCTACAAACATCTACTTCTATTAATACAAATAAAATCTGTAAAAATTACAATGCACAAGATGCTACAATTACACAACTTATGAATCAAACCACTCAAAAAGTAACAAATTATGCAAAATTATACAAATACCAAGCACATGCGTCAAGCCCAAGTCAACATTGAAAATTCATCTTGCAGTGTTCTTCTAAACACTTGTTTATTTACTTCCTTTCTGATTAAAAAAGTTATCACACGCATGACACAAACGATATTAAGATGACACATTTTGCTCATGTAATACAAATGCGAGTCAACAGGCAGGCAACGCTAGCAATCTTGTAGATAAGCATTTTTGGGATTTATGAAAACTATCGCCACAAATTATGGGAACCTTCAATTGAAAAAGAGAGGAATTATAAACGTTCGATTATGTAGTATACTTTCACTTTCGATTGTTAGATTATTAGTTTTTTTTAATAGAGAAAAATATTGATGGGTAACATTTATGGGATTAAAATCACTTGACCTGGCACATGTTTAATAAAATCTGGCAAGAGATCCGACAAGAATGAAAATGAATAAATAAATTTAATATAAGGATTTGGTAATCTATGCATAATGCTGCGCCACATGTGAATGTAATTTGTGTATTGAAGGTTCCCATGTATCATGTATCATCATCGACTGCGTTTGAATCATGCGCATGAAATCTCGTTCACGTTTGTATCACTTTTAAAACCAGAAAGGAAGTAAATGAAGTGTTTGGAAGAATACTACAAGCTAAATTTTCAATTTTGACTTGGGCTTTACGCCTGTGCTTGGTATTTGAACAATTTTGCACATGACGAATGCGAAAGATTATGAATTTATGGTGGACAACTGAAGAACATATACTTTGTAGATTTTTTGGGTTAGTTTGTTTCAAAATGACGTTGAATCAAAAAATCATTGAATCTTATGAGTTATTGATTCAAAAAGCATATTGAATCATTTGGTATATTGAATCATTATGTCTGAATCAAATGGTAGTTGACATCTTTTGACAATAAACCGTTTTGGTCATCCCTCACCCAAGAGACATGCCACTAATTGGATTCGAAACTCGACATGTCTTGTATGAATGCCTCCAAAACATCAGCTTTCATGAATTTTATGAATTGTTCACGAAATTATCAAAATTTCCTGTTAATAAAATAACGACTCGGGATGCTGGTTTTTTTATTCAATTCTTTCAAAATTATTTTGTAGAGAGGCGAGCAAGGTAAAGAATGATAAATTTAATTTCAAATATTTTTGTATGTTGCCGATTTACTAACTTGAAAATCTCAGATAGACTAGTCCGGTAAAGTGAGCAGGAACGGGGTCCAATGCAAAGGATTGGGTCAACCACTCGAACGAAAACAAGTTAACTTTACTTTTGACTTCCCGTTTTTAATCTTCTGGTTATCGTCGCTCTCAACTGATACCTTGACGCTTAGAGTTATTTTCATATTTTCGACGAAAACAAGTTGATTTTAGCTTAGTATTTTTGTGTTGTGGCTTTAACCACCTATGGTTGGTTTATAATTCTGAATGCAAGACCAATTCAGAAAAACAGATAAGCCACAAAGCATTTCCAACTATAAAAAAGATTTGTGAAAAGTACGGACGCATTCCGAAGAAAACCTGTAAGTTCTGTATAAAAATTTGCATAAGAAACGACGAAGGAAAAAAACAGGCATAAAGCGATGCAACATTCAATCGTTCATTTGCTAAAATTTTAGAAAATGTATAGTGTATGCAGAATTGATGAATATTAGCAATTTTGATACCTAAACATACATTCGCTCGTTAATGTTACAAAAATTCTTTTGATTACATATTTGTGATTATATACATATTTTGACTTAATATCGCTACAATTTTTCTTTTATGTAAATAAAAACCCACTCCAAGCTTTCGTATACACTTATCATTATGAAAATAGAATTTATTAAACACCTGACAGTTAAAATAATTTGTTCATACATCCAAATAAAAACCACTAGATTTCTGCCCTTAAACTTTTCTTATTCTAAAAGAAACGTTGCATCAAATGTTCACTGCAGAATCAGAAGGAAGTACAAGACATAAAACTCTTTATCTATTTTATAAAACGGTCCATAATAGAAGTGCACGGATTTCATATTCCGCAACTGTACTAAATCATAACTATGTGCTGATTGGTAGTATAGAACGAATTATGTGGGTATATATTTATCATGGGTAAGAAAATTATGATCTTTGGCAATTCTAAGCAAACATAAGTTGGCTATCTGGTAGTTCGAGATACTTAATTTAAGTATTTTCATGAATGGAAGATGAATTTCGTTCATTCCAGATACGAGGTTCATAAACATTTCAAGGATATTTAGATTACCAATTAAAATTATCCTAACATTAAACGTTTATGAGCCAATACCAAAGTATCATGTTATATTTTAGTCACACAGTAAACAAATCAATTAGTCACGAGAGGTGAAAAACAACCGAATATTTAAAAGTCATTCAGAAAAACAAAAACAAATTTAAGACAATTGAAGCCAGACATAAAACCGTTTAACCATTTTGTCAAGTTTAATCTGTTTACCAAAAAAATTTACTATCAGTATTTAATTGTAATCAATTTTATTTACATTGCAATGTAATATACAACTGCTGCTCTTTATTACTAATCTGAATATAATAAAACTATCCAGGTACCAAATACACGAGTCAAAATGAAATCCAAATTCTAAAAAACAAACATATTTTGAATAAATTTGTAAAATTGCTTTAATATGTTTTCTCCATTGATCAAAATTCACTTATTTTGATGAGTAATGCATACACGTGGATTCAAAATTAACTTCATGCAATTTCTGAAGTTATTCCAAACTAAAAAATACGGATGTTTACTTGTTTATTTCTATTACTGTTTTTTTATATAAATTAGGATTCATTTGGAGAAGTGCACACTCCATAAATAGAAGTTGTTCACTCATACAAACCATTGCATTTTTCTATTGAAACTTATTGAAAGCATAAGTTGAAAGCTCTATTGGCAGGAAGCAAATTACAAACAAAAAATTTACATCTCAAATATTCGTCATCCCCCCGAATTTGCCACTGGTGACTAGTCTTTTTCCTCGAATTTCAAGAATTAGGTATAGTTATTCCAACTTGTTGTAATAATGCTGTCTGAATTGGAGAGAAAAGCATTTACAGTATTTAATTCTGTATTCACGAAACTGCCCGAGTTTCCTTTCTTGTGGGATGACAAATCCTTGCAGCTAATAAAAAATCCTGCGTATTTCTCGACGACCAGAGAGCGACTTAAAATGAACTTGTCTCTAGCCTTTGTTTGTATCGCTGGCATTTTATATTTTAAAGTTGGAATTTACTTGGTCATTCTTAAACCTCATGATTTTGTGTCGCCGTTAGTTCTTGGAATAGTAGTTGTGTTATTTGCTTTTCTCCTCGTTGTATCAAGCCTCTTTGTTCTTACGTGCATATCTGAAGCTGGCGAGACTGTTGCTGGATTTAATCATTTTAATCAATTGGAAGATTGCTCTTACACAACTTCTTGGTGGATAACAAAAGATTTGCGAGGGTTTTGCTTATACGTTTGGGCATTGGGGATACAAGTAGCCCCATTTCTAGCCATTGTGATAATATCTTACTACAACTTTGATATTCTGTATTTATTACTGAAACTATCAGGACTTCTTTGTCACCGATCCACAGTTGCATCTATTTTGATCTTGATGGCTAGACTTTTGACTTTCTCTCTGTACATGTTTGAAAGTTCTCGGTGTACCCTATTCATTTTTTGTTGTGCTATAAAAACCATGAATGATATGTCACTTTACTTAAAGTACAGTTTATTTCTCCCTAGTGTAAAGAAACAACTCGAATTGAAACTTTTTTGTGAGAAATATACTCGTTATGTTTTAATTTATAAGCTGGTACAGACGCAAATCCACGTGGCAATATACACGGGTTTCGCTTTAGTGTTCTGGGTAGTTGTTGCGTGTTTCACATTTTCAATTAAGGGGTATGGAATAATTCCTCCAGAACTTTATTTTTTAATGATAGTTTTCACTGCTTCTTTTCTGGTCGTTTTAATTATTATGATGATACCGCAAACGTGCTCCATCTATGACAATTGTTTGAACACAATTAAAATTAACGTAACACGTTCAGATTTTTGTAAAGCAAACAAAATATTTATTAGATCTGGTATTGGTATCAGGAAACAGATAAGAGCCCTCGCCCCTATAAAGATGATGTATGGATTGTTCTTCGTTATGAATAAGGACTTTGTGGTAGACTTTTTCTCACTAATTTTGCTGCGCACGTTTGATGGAATCTTTATCCTGGAATTCCAATAAAATAAATCATGTTTAAGTTAAAAATCCATATCTTGTAAGTTATGAAATAGTGGTACTAATTAAACCTGTTAAATGTTATGAGGTTAACTTTTCCCAATGTGTTCCTTAAAATGTACATATTTTGCAATGCCAATTTATAAATCTTATGCTTGCAACACATTGGTGCAAATAAAACTCATTCAAAACTAAGACCACAAAATTTTGCAATGTATTTAATGTACCTTTCAATGTATTGTAAGTTTTTCTTTGTATTTTTGCTACATATTAGCATGCCACACAAAATTGAAAAACAGAAAATAGAAGTCCGAAATATTTTGAACAAAATATCTATAATAAATAAGATTCAAGGCCACGTTACCATTTTGGTTTTAATTCCCTTAATCGAAAAGCCTGTGTTGTGTCAGATTCTTAGCTAGCTAGTCCACGCATGCATATTACTGTTCCAAGCTTAAAGCTTAAATGTACAATTATGCCTCAGCATGATAGCTTTGCATCAAAAATTATTTGAGATCCGGAATTCACACAAATAATTGTAACTGTATGGGTAATTTTCCATGTACATAATTTAGCCTTGAACCACCAAGTTCAGGAATGAAATTTGCTACTTTAGTTTCGATTGCAGGACATAGGCAATATCTGAGGATAGCCAGGTGAAGTGAATAGAACAATGTATCTAAATAGCAACTATGCCCTACTTAAAATTTAATTAAACGAAGCTGCAGCAGAATCATGGCAAGTCAGAAAGTCTGCATTACAAACTTTAATCTTATATCTCGTTTAAGTGCAGCTTGAAAACATTTTGTCTCATTCCCTGCTAAATTTCATAGATTTCGTGTATATGATAACAAGATATCATGTATTATCTAGCATCTACCTGTCAGATAACTCAACTGCAGCTACTGCTGATAGAAACTTAAGGAAGTATTTAAGTCCACTTCAATATTGTTTCAAGCAAGGCTTTTGAATGGAAATAACCAAGAATATTTTAGCTTTCAAACAGTTGGTTTCCAGTTTGTTCAAAATACTTGATTTTTGCAACACAGATTTTTTGCAAGAAGCCATTGTGATGCCATTAAATAAAAAACTTATGCTTAAAAACTGATTTGAATAAGTGTCAAATCATGACGGTTAAACAGGGTTGGTAGTTAGCATTTCGTAATTTAAAAATCAACTCAAATTGCATTGAGCCATTTTTTGTATGGAAATATGCTAACTGACAAGTAAGTAAAAATATTTAAATCAACAATACATGTGCTTTTACAATAATAATTTAATCTTGCTGTAAACGTCAATAGTGGAGTCTTTAAAAAACTGCAAATTTCGGTATGAAATCTGAGGATGTATGCAAAAAATTGTAAGAGATTACTATTTCTACTGGAGAACATTTTTATGGTAGGTTGTTTTTGCGCCGCAAACACATTATATTGCGTGAGGCTTACTTCATCGCTAGAAAGCAAGTAAATTTAACCACATGCATAAATGTAATCCTGCAAATATTGTAATAAATAAGTACAAGTTAAGCTTACAAGGGTTTATTAAGTAATTATGCTAAGACTTTGTCATTAATAATTCAAACTATACATCACATATTTATGCTAGTACGTTATAAAGCCTGAAAAGGTGTCACAGAATGTTGTAGTTTGGCCTTGACTCTTGTCAAGAAAAGGAGGAGATGTATCGTTAGTTAATGCATGTGACAACAAAATATGCTTTACCACCATTAAAGCCGTTATAATTTGAAAATAAGGGTAATGGGTAAGATGTTTTAACTTGGGTTTATGTGTAGTATTAGTATTCATGTGTAATGTTATTCTCAGGATTGTATTAGTAGAAATGAAACTCATCAATGGCTGAAAAGGTAGCAGTTATGAGACGTACAATACGCAGTAGATATATTACTGACAAGTGGGTTGAGCCATTTAAGTTTTTGTCACCCAGAAACAAGGTTTGAAGTGATAGCCTAGAAAATCAAAAAATAAAAGTTATTCAAATAGAAGAAATTAGCTGCTGATAATTGCATGTCTCTAACAAACTTAACTAACGATTGCATTAAAGAGTCTTTTGAATATATATTCCTAAAATATGCCAATTTTGTTCAGATGTTTGTAATAACAGTTGATTTTTCATTATTGTTCGCATCAGTAAAGGTTTTTTGGATTTTGAGAACAATAAATGTTTTTGCCTGGATATAATCGTATCAACAAGATCCAAACAGTCAGTCAATCTGGAAGTGAATGGCGCCAAATTATGCTTCTGACTTGGGTGATTGGACGCTTCCCCCTGTTAATACTGTTTATGATAGTACTTCAATTAGACTTTGGGTATTACGTCCTTGAATTCGTATTCACTGACCCTATATATCTATCCAAAAACACAATTTTATTTTGCTGTTTCGTCAGGTTTCTTTCGCTTGCAATACCTGCGTTAGAATCGGCTCGTAGTGCGGCATTTTTTGGTTTGGTTAGTTTCACCAACATTAACAATC
>JAQIXX010006835.1:0-11681 GCA_034700605.1 Willowsia nigromaculata | reverse complement strand
AATGGGGGAGCCACTCTTGCCTTTCGAAATGAGAACTGCACACAGTACAGTACAGAGAATATGGCGACATTGTTGCCATCTTCAGTTGTTCGAAAAGTCTACTAATTAATTAATTAATTAATTAAATCTTCTAAACCTGTCAACCTGTCAGATGTTTTCCAACATGTGTTTGCCTCTATTCCCGCCTTACTTCTCTTTGTTTACTGGGGCAAATCAAGAAAAGGAAATAGCATCCTGAATCCAACCTTTGTTTCATGGCCATGCGTCATAAACTCTGTTAAAGCTTCAGTCAAGAAATCATACATACTTTTCATGAATTTAACTTAAATTTCAACATTTGCACGGTTTTAATTTTTTAATTGAAATCTTTATAATATTAGCAGAATTTCAAGGAATTTTTGATTTGAAAGCATGCATTTCATGAATATGTGAGAATAACTCTACAGTTAAAATAATTGTTTATATATAAAGTTAATAAATTAGTCAAGTTCAAGTTTCCTCAGAAAATGTAATTTAGTTCAAGCTGGATGTAGTGATCAACTTTAATTTTAATAAAATATAGTATGCGCATTCCAATAATGGTCATATGAGGCTCTGTGGGTATTTATGATTTTTTTTTTGCTCCCATGTATTTCGGGAAGAGCGTGAGGCAGGATCACCTGTTAGCCTGCCTCCCGCTCTTCCCGATATACATGGGAGCAAAAAAATCATAAATACCCACAGAGCCTGGTCATATGTCTTTTAATCTCTCGTATCTATCGTGTCTTGTTAGTTAAGTAATCGTTTTTTTTTCCTTCTGATTTCCTCATCTTGAGTACAATTAAATAAAGTTAACAAGCTTATCGTGCTTCTAAAGATGCTATGTAAAAAATCATTAATGTGGCTTTGAATAATTGCTTCCTTGGCCAAAACATCAGATTTTTACTTCACTGCTATATAGCTCAAGGTCCTCCGGATTTTATTTTGTATTTGTTTTGTGAAATAATAATTAACATTAGTTCAAATAATCCGCTAAACACACATGTTTATCTAACTTTCAACTCTATATTTCTCATGAAAATTTGTGAAGATTACTCAAATATTAAAACTAACATTAAAATAACTCTTCTCTTAAATGTTTTGTCATTCTGCTCATTTTTATAAGCATTAATATTTTTAAAACCTTAAATAATTGTGAACTTTAGATTACCGGTTCAAATCATGAAACGTGTAACTGTTGTACTGGTGAGTCCAGTCAAATGTTAAGGGCTCAGCTACCATCAGCTTAGCTCTTGTCTTGTTTCTGTTTACAGTTTGAGCTTCTTACTTTAGGAGTCCAACGAATAGTTTCTGTCGTCATATATGTCATGCATCGCTGGTGCTCACCTTAAACGAAATTTTAAAAAGTTTTAAAAGTCGTGTTTGTCTTCAAGAGGCTTAAATTGTAAAATATGTGCTTAGCTTCTCTCTGAAATTCCACTGTCACATGCAGCTTGAAAGGACAGAAAGTTTTTGAATCCGTGTTTGAAGGGTAGTAATAAATTCACTCTAGTAAAAGGGCGAAAACCCCTTGTCTTAGGCGTACCGGCTAAGTAGTAACGATTCCACAAAAAGTATTCCACAAGCTTCCAAACTGTAGTATTTTTAAATATAACTATCAACCTCTTGACACCAGTGAACAAGAGATCGTAAATTTCTACTCCAAAAGTACTCAAAGATACACTCAGACCACTCAACCAGACAGTGAATATAACCAAAATATTTCCACTCATTGTCGGTTTTCGAAGTTTACGTTCTTCATATGCTCCACCAAATTTGCTGCTTATTTCACTTATGTATTCCTCCCACCAATCTAAAACCCCAGCTTCCAACATTTTCTTAAAACGCAGGGTAAGCCACACGGGTACGTTAATGCCTTTAATTTCAAAAGCTGCATAGGCTTTATAATATGTTTCCTTTGTTCCCAAATGGATGCGGCCACTCGATATTTTTGACTTTTGCAACAAACTCAACTTACTTTTACACATGTAGCTCGGCATTACAAGAGCAGAATGCTTACAACTTTCTAAATCTTCCCAGAGAACATTTTCTTCCATTTTTGTATAAAGGCGGTGAAATATATTGCCATCTTCAGGGTACTCTGCCCCTGTATTCAAAATCATTTGTGTTGCATTAGTTAAAACTTCATTCAAGACAGTCTCTTTGGGTATATATAACGATGATACATTAAACAGCATTTCATCTAACGCATTAACATTTTTCATCCTATAGTGGGGTTGTCTGTACTTTCTTACTTCGGAAAATAAGTGAACGCTGTCACCTGATTTCAGGCCAAAAATCCTATGCTTTTTGTAAATTGACCATCTAAAAGTCTCCTGGGATCCATTTCCAAATTGAGTTACAAATGAATCAGTAACTCTAGTGTAAAGAGTATACTTCTTAGCTACCAAATCGCTAAGTGTCGCAGGATGAACGGCTTTTAATGGTAGGACCATATTGTACACGTTGTCATTTTTCCATGCGTTACTCAGCACAACAGTGACTAGGTAGAATAGACACAAAACACATCTTGTCGTGGAAACTCTTCTGGAAACTCTTTCTGTAACGTCTTGACCAAGATATGCCCTCAAAATTGTACCAAAGTGAGTACTTACAGAATTTTGTTTATGGGATTTCAGTAGCTTAAAGACTTTAACTAAACAAATACCGCTTACGAAAATCCCGTACCAAATTGGTGAATGGAATACATCAACAAGCTGATTAAAAGCAAGCGATTCTGACTCTGCGTCACCACAAGCAATGAACCGCAAACTGTTGATGGTATCCTGAAAGGCGAATGTGTAACGCTGCGGAGTGTAGCCTGAATATTTTTGCGCTTCAATTGACATGTCAAACAAATATGACATCCCAAACTCATCATCAATTGGGATACTTCCGGTTAGGACCTTACCATTAAGACATTGTCCAGCGTGCTCTATTTCGTACGTATAGTTGTTAAGTATTTTCATTAAAATGTTGGTCTGTGCAAGGGCAACATTCTGAATTACGGAGTTTTGCGAAAGAAGCAAGGATTCAGTAAAACTGTTTTTGCACTGCAACATTTGATGATAAAATTCATAAGAATCACCCTTATACATCATTAGCGACATTGGTTTGGGAATGCTAAGACGAGTTATTTTGCTATTTTCTCGTAAGTTTTCCTCAAAGTTAATCTCAGAAATGTCACGATATGAAGTTTGCCAACATTTGCCACAATAAATGTACCTCTCTGGTCTGTTATAATTGAGTTTTGAAATTAGTAGAACGTAGTGACTCTGTGAAAGGGGTTTGCCAGAGTCTTTGGATTCACCTGCCTGTAATTTCAGCCACCAACGAGTTTCCTCTGATGACATACTAGTTGTGTTTGGGATTAAAACAATTTGCCATGTAACAGTGGACGGTAAAATATTTTCTACCAATTGGTTTGAATGACGAAATATAGATAAATGCTTAAAGAAATTGTCTTTAAGTGAGTTTTTCTTAAACGTTGGAAAAGAAATCGACACTTGAACTTCACGTTGCCAAGGTTTTGACTTCATGGTGAAAGGAATAAATTCAATTTGAAACATACAAGGGGTGATGCTAAAATTGTAAAAAAGAGGGCACGGTTTTGGAGGCAACCAGATTTTGGTCAAGTTGCTGGAGTAAAGTTTTGTTGACATCCAGACTAGGTACTCATACTTTTTAGATTTCTTTTGTGCAGTGACCACACCTAGTGTAGGGTTTCGTAATAAAATTGGATGCTCAACTTCCTTCGGAATATCCACTCCATAAAAGTTGTCGAGTAATATGAGACTGTGTTGAGATCCAAATATTGAAGTAAAATTCGTAAACTCATCTAGTGGTAATTGTAACAAACTTTTGTAAGTTTCTTCATCTTTAGGGATTCTTCTAATTTCATACAAGCCATTGAAGTAACCAGTGAAATCGTCATATATGCCTATCATAGGCAAATCATTAAACACATTGTCATAGCCCACCACCGCACGGTAATAACACAAGCCAAAAACGAGAGTTAACACAAACATATTTCCAGTTTTAATTTTTGGTCTGATAGAATTGGTGATTTCTTAAGCTTTGGAATTTAAAATTTGAGTGCAAAAGTAAATATAATAGATCGACGCTTAAGCTTATTGAAATAAAATGCTTTGTACAGGTACAATATATCCATGTAATTTTAGCAGTGTGTCTATTCCGTATCTGAATATCTGTAGACTTTATTGTGCAATTCCAGTAAACAATCTTCTTTCAAATGACACACCTTCGTCGAGTTAAAAGTAATTATTTATTTTAATAAGAATACTGATGCACGTGTCTTTTTCTACCTTACGACCAGTAAGTTTGCAACAAAAATTTATAGTTATATAATCAACCATAATCCACGGGTCACGTTGCCGAAACGACTTATTTGGTAAACGATTTATTTAAATTTAATCGAGTATTAAACACGTTGCCACAAAATGTTGGAGATTGAAGAACTAAAGATGAATCAGAAATTAAAAAACACGAAGCGATATTGTCATTAAACTTGAGGCAGTGCAAGTGTTAATACTACAGATTCTGAATGAACAATCCAACATATGACTTTTTTGAAATTTGGATCCTCAATGTTGTTATAGTCTTACACAAATGTTACGTTCGTAGTGGCGGCTTTAGTATTATGCAGCCTTAACCCAGGAACCAATTGAATTACACAAACAATTCTGATTTATTATTTATTTTAATAGCTGATGCACGAATTCTCAGAAGATAAATACCAAAGTGCTATTTAAATGTTGCTTTCCAAATTTCAAGTATTATAACTCTTTAGGAATCGTTTGTAATGCTAACGGCATAATCGAATTTAGATCGACGACGAGACATTATTTGTTTCTTCATATACAACTCGATGCACAAAGTACGACTTAAGGACTCATATTCTATATATATTCGTCATTGTAAAGAAATATCATACGTTTAAATAAAGTAAAGAAAACCTTTGGGTGGACTGATAATTCTTTAGAAGAGAAAATGTCACTAGTTTATACAATTGCAAGTGGAGATTTTGAAGGAAAGCTGTGAGCCTAACGCCAACAAAATCGGTAAAATACATGTATTGTATTTGTATACATGCCGTGCTAGATGAGCACCAACCGCAGAAAAAAGTTTGGATCTCCATATTCATATAATTAATTAGAACAAAATATATAACCAGTCTCCACGCCCCACTGTCAGTTATATTATCAGCAAAGTGGATTGCATAGATATGAAGCAATCAATTACCTAATTGAAATTTACCAAAAAAATGTTTTAAAAGGTAAAGCAATCAAATGTGTTCGTGTCCATGCTTCAATTCAACAAAAGACTAGTCATTTTGAGGCGAGTTTCTATTCAGTTAATCTATTTTTTAATGTTATATTATTTTTTTCTGCTTAATAAATGTAAAATACAATATGATAATTGTGTAAGCTATACTACCGTTATAATTTAATTTAAGATTTCTGACAAAATGAGTTTTTGATCCAACACGTAATACATATACATATTATTTACATCATAAACTCATATTTTAAATTAAGGTAGGTTTTTAATTAATTAAACAACAATTATGAAAGCGTTCACATCCTACTTACGGAATTTTTTGAGTAGGTTGGGATTTATATTTTATTAAGTTTTAAATAATTTAGTTATAAGGAAACTATTACGTAGATGAATCGTAGATGAAATCGTAGTTATGCGATTGTTGTGTTTGTCCGTCTGTCTGTCCGTCTGTCCACACAATATCTTGAGAAACGCTTGACCGATTTGGACCAAATTTGGTATGGAGGTTCCTTAGGTCAAGGGGAAACCCCAATTGATTTTAGGGGCCGGAGGTCAAAGGGGTCAAAGGTCACGGGGTCACATGTATATCTCGAGAACCTCTTTACCGATTTAAACCAAATTTGGTATGCAAGTTTCTTAGGTCAAGGGGAAGACCCCTTCTGATTTTGGGGTCGATGGGTCATAGGGGTCAAAGGTCACGGGGTCAAATTATGAGAACCGCTTGACCGATTTAAACCGAATTTGGTATGGAGTTTCCTTAGGTCAACGGAAAGACCCCTGTTGATTTTGCGGTCGGTAGGTCAAAGGGGTCAAAGGTCACGGAGTCAAATGTCAGGAGTGGTTACGATTTTTACCGCTTTTGGTCAGAATTCGTCATTTAAATGTACCGATTCATCTACGTGATTCCCTCGTGGTTTAACACGATTTATTTTTGTGGTTTTTATTGGACTATTAGAGAGATTATCAAAACAATAAAACTCAATGATAAGAATTATTATTATTATTACTTCAATATACTCATTAAATATTTATAAAGTAATGCCAGTTTTTTTCAAATATGTCCTACCATAAACGCTGTCACCTCATGAAATATTGGAATTTGGTTTGATGTCATAAGTATGGAAATGGTTGGGCTCAGTTTAGCAAAATCTTTGACAGCCAGAGCCAGATCACATTTGAAGCATGTGTACAAAGTCTTGTAAGTGGATTATATCCAATGCAAGTGTTTGATTAGGACCTAATGAATCAATAGGCGTTTTGGATCAATTGGTCTTAAGACTCAATGATTTTTAAGATCGATTTTACATTGAATCACTCCAAACCAAAAATTTACAGAATATGAAACCTTCACTTAACATCAGTGAATTCATAATAAAACATTTCCTATTTGCAATGCTAAATAATGCAAATAGCAAGCACACGCCAAATTAAAACTGAGGATTCCAGCATTTAGAATTTTCCTGAAAGCTCAACCTTTCCACTGTTTCCTTTGTCAATGAGAGTCCACTCATTAGACTATACAAGTAACAAAATGGTTATCTACGATGAAGCTACGTTGCCTCTTAACTCTAAACATTCATTTTGTCATCTTGTAGAGTATTAGTATCGTTATTTTTATGAAAAGTTCCTAAAAAAGGAAGGCAGCAAATGTTTAGGATCCTTGGTTATTCATAGAGGGCAAATGAGAACATTTCTTTAAGCAATCAAGTAAGTTTTTAAGATGTCGTGTTTTTCATTAAAATCTCAAAACAAATTATAACATTTGTTTTTATTTAACAATTGTAGCTTTACGTGAAAAAACAAGATGAATCAATGCAAGACACAATTACTAAATTTCAAAATTTTATTTAATGAATCAGGGGTAAAATATACTTTCAGTCATAACAATACTCGTGACATTACATTATGTCTTTACAACATCTGTTTGAAAACAACCATATAAGCAAATTGTTGCTACGATCAAAGTAACTTAATGAATAGCCTCACAAAGTGTTCCATATTTATTTGTACATCGCAAAAGATATAAATACGGTGAGCTGTGTGCATAGAACCGTAAGCACATAAAAATATTAACCCCAATACCTAATCTAAGAGAACTAATTGGTGTTTCCAAGCTGTCATCCCAATCCATTTGCTTTAAAGAAAGGGCATCACGACCACTAGTCCAATAACCTGATATTTTGAATCATGGTAACGAATAGGAAAACAGTCTTAAACCAATAAACTCAATAAATCAGTTAAGTATGCTACCTTTGTTGGAAGTCGAAGGATTGTAAGCGTTTTTCAGTAGGGTTTCTTGGACTTCAGATGTAATACTAGCCAGTCGCATTCCGGAAGCTTCACAAGCTCTCTTTGCTTCGGTCCAATTCTACATTTTAGTTCAATCAATCATAATAACTGACACACGCCAATTACTATTGGTAAATTAATTTGGTTACCCTTGGTGGAGAATTCTCAGCTTTTCCCATCCGCAGATCCCAAATAAATCAGTGTTTTTGGTTCTCCATCTAAATCATATAGATATAGTACATCATATAGTACATTATCAATAAAACACGTTTGGCTAAAAACAATCAAATTTTACCTTCTTGCATTCACAGCGATTTGCCAGTAGCTAGCCATATTGTTGCCAAAATTGTTACAATACCGAACAAGTTATTTCCAATACCGTACATTATGCCTTGTGCTCCAAAGTCTACTAGCAACTCGATGTAGTACGTAACTATTTGGTTGTTACGATCGCTAAAGTGTAGCTAGATGAAACCTGTCTATCGAATGCTAAGATATTACTGAAATCACTTCCAAGAATCGACACGAATATAAATGAATTTTACTTCACATGTTGTTAATAATTTTTCGTTCATTATACTGTGATAATTTGCCAAACTAAACTGGAGTTGACTTAAATTTAAATTCCTTTGCAAGTACTCTGTCTACATTTACAATTTGCAAGACTAATCCTGTATCACGTCACAGTCAGATTTCAGTATCTCGTTTGCGGCACATTTATTATAAGTTTGGGGTTGACTGACGCCAATTTAAAGGGATTAATACAAGTGACAGTGATATATTTAGTATAACAAGTAGACATTGATTTACAACAGAATGTGTGTTTTACAACCAAAAAGTAATGTTTGCTACCGATGCTTACAGCGCTTGATTTATTTGATAATATAATAATTTTTTACGTCTTGTTATTCCTATATGCACATAAGAAATACTCATTTCAAGTTAAAATCCACTACCGATCAAAATACTAGAGAAACGTAAAATTTTAACCTAATTCCTTCTACTGTAGTATTAAAAGGTTTATAGTCAGTCAGAAATATGCGAGCCTACGAAAAGTGTTTATGCCAATGGATTTATAGACTATTATTCTTCAGCGCTTTGGGAGCTTCTACATTCGTATCTTTATTGGTATTAAGTGGAGATCGGCTCTCGCAGACCAATTCTTAATTAATCATGATGTATATCTCGATATTTCGCCATTTTTTCGATGGCTTTAACCGTCCAGCAAGATTGAGAAAATCCCGGGAAAAAGTGATTTTACCTGGTAAAAACCGGAAAGTGGGAAAAAGTCCAAAAGTGGGAAAATCACTTAACATACATACAATGTGATCATGTTGCCCATTTTCTATTGCTTTGGATATTTTCCCACCCCCCTTTAGGGTGGTGAATACCATTTTCCCCGGTATGTACCGGTATTTACCAAATCCACTTTAGGGCACTTTCTCATTCCTGCCGTCCAGGTACCTATCCGTTTGTCCCTTTTCTTCAAAAATTTTTAATTGCTTAATATACTTCTAATTCACTTTATCGTTTTAATATTTTATAATAAGGCGTGGAAACCGGTCAAACATATTTTGCTCTAGCTATGTATGTAGCATGTACATAAATGGTATTATCTCTCTGGCATACATGATACATCCCATCACTTACCTACTCCATGTAATCTCTGGATTAGCGTCTTAGTGAAATCATACACACATATATAATATTATTTGTACCAGCTGTGCATAAATATTTAGTATCAACCGTTTTGGGCAACGTGACTAGTAGTTACATGTTAATTGCCATTGGACCATAAATTTTTATGTAAACTGTTTTTACCAACTTCTTCTTCTTCAGGTGGAAAAAGACACGTGCATTGGTATACGTAACAGAATAGTCTAAATAATTAATTTTTTTGTGAACAAGGTGTGCCATTTACAACATGCAAGTTTTAACTGGGAATGGATTGAATATAGTCTACAATCATACAAATATGAAGTAGACACATTTTCAAGACGCTACAGGCTTTAAATTTCAAATTTTAAGATTGATTTATTCAGATTGCAAATACAAACTAGAAAAATGTTTGTGGCTATTCTTATGTTTGGCTTGTGTTCCTGCCAAGCGGCGGTTGGCAATGACAATATGTCCAACGACTTGCGAATGATTGATTTTTACAAAGATCATAAGGAGGGCTTAAAAGACTCGTATGAATTCAAAACAATTCCTATTGACTTGCAAACATACAAATCTTTGCTCTCACTACCACTGGATGAGCTTATTTATTTTACTTCAATATTTGGAGCTCAACGCAACCTCATATTAATTGACAACTATTATGGAGTTGACATTCCAAAGGGAATTCAGTATCCAATTATGTTAAGACACCTAATACCAGGGATTATCACGTCACAAAAGAGCTCTGAGAAAGACGAGTATTTAGTCTGGTTATCAACGAAAAGTTACTCAAGCAACTCTACAAAAATCTGGTTGACTCCAAAGCCGTACTTATATCGGAACATAAATAGTGACATAAATAATTACTATTTTGAAATTGAATTTGTTCTATTCAGCATGAAATCAAGACCTTGGCAACGTGAAGTTCAAGTGTCCATTTCGTTCCCAAAATACGCGAAGAATTCGGAAAATAACATTAATTTCAGACATTCATCTATATTTCGTCATTCGACGCATTTGGAAGAAAATATTCTACCGTCCACTGTTACATGGCAAATTGTTTTGATAACAAGCTCAACTGACATGTCATCAGAAGAAACTCGTTGGTGGCTGAAATATCAGGTGGGTTATGGAAAGTATTCTGGCAAACCACTCAAAAGGAGTGATTACGTTTTGATTATTTCCAAATTATTTAACATAAGATCAGAGAGGTACATATATTGTTACGCATGCTGGTCAAATTCATATCATAACATCTCCAAGATCAACTTAAATGATAACTTACGGGAAAATAGCGACGTAGCCATGCTCAGCACCCCGAAATCAATTGTGGTAAAATTGTATAAGACTTATTCTTATGAGTTTTACCATCAAATGCAGAAGTGCAAAAACACTTTTACCAAATCCTTATTTCTTTCGCAGAACACCATAAATACAAATGTTGCCCATGCACAAGCCAACGTTTTAATGAAAATACTTAATAATTATACCTACGAGATAGGTTTTTCTGGAACTTGCAGTAATGGTGTTGTTCAAAACGAAACTTTTAGTAACAAACTTGGCTCGCCACAATTTTTGTTGTTTTCTATTGAAG
Organism: Willowsia nigromaculata; assembly: GCA_034700605.1. Lineage (NCBI taxonomy): Eukaryota > Metazoa > Arthropoda > Collembola > Entomobryomorpha > Entomobryidae > Willowsia > Willowsia nigromaculata. The sequence continues at coordinate 820 of JAQIXX010006835.1, read as the reverse complement.
GCAAAAGTTATTCAGGATACGCTCCGCAGAGGTATACGTTTGCAGTTCACGATATCATCAACAGTTTGAGGTTTATTGCATGTGGTGCAGCAAAATCAGAATCACTTGCATTTAACCAGCTTGTTGATGTGTTCCACTCACCAATTTGGTTCTGGATTTTGATTACCACTGTTTGTTTAATAAAAGTCTTCAAGCTTTTGAAATCCCATCGACGAAATTCTGTAAGTACTCACTTTGGAATCATTCTGAGGGCCTATCTTGGTCAGGACATTACAGAATATGTTTCGAGGAGAATTTCAACGATACGATTTGTTTTGTGTTTATTTTACCTCGCCACTGTTGTGTTGAGTAATGCATGGAAAAACGACAATGTGTACAATATGGTGCTACCAATCAAAACCGTTCATCCGGAGACACTTGCTGACTTGGTAGAAAACAAGTATGATGTTTACACTAGAGTCATTGATTCATTTGTAATTGGGTTTGAAAATGGGACTAATGAAGTTTTCAAGTGGGGGATCTACAAAAAGCATGAGATATTTGGTTCAAGCGCAGATAATGGCATTTACCTTACATCAGAAGTGAAAATGTACAGGAAAACAGACCATGAGATGGTGAATGGTAATAAGTTAGATGAATTGCTATATAATATATCATCGTTGTATTTGCCTAAAGAAACTGTCTTGCAGGAAGTTTATACTAAAGCAAAACAAATGATTTTCGATACAGGTGCACAATATCCAGATGATATTAATATATTTCACCATTCTTATAAAAACATGGAAGAGAAACTGTTGTGGGAACATTTAAAAAGTTGTAA
>JAQIXX010006834.1:0-11682 GCA_034700605.1 Willowsia nigromaculata | reverse complement strand
TAATTTTTGAGCTTTAATTGCTCCTTCTAGATCTCGGGCCTTCAGCCCAAATTATTGTTTTTCCTCTTTTTAATTTTCTGAGTAATTTTAGCAGCTGGAGAACAAAAATAAAGTTAATTGTTGCTCCTGCAAGTCACCTCCTCTTCTACTCAATAACTGTGCATCAAGATTAACTGTGCATCAAGATTAACCGTGCATCTAGATAATTTGTGCATCGAGGAGGATTGAGCATTTGATATTCGGTTGTGCATTTACTTTCCGTTGTGCTTTTCACGTTCCGTTGTGCATTGACATTTAGCAGTGCATTTTAATTTAACTGAGCAAGTCACTGGATCACTGTGGTCCTGTGATCGAATCTGAACATTGTGTAAGTGGGAGTGGGAGTGAAAATTTACCGATTCTCATTTTGCCCCGACGTCCCCCCAACCTTCTTACACCTCAACAACTTTGTAGTTTACTTTTGAAACTTTTATTTTACTGCTTTTTGGACAAAATGGATACGGAGTTGCGAATTTTTACAGTTCTGTTGAGATCATAGATTTGCTATCATGTTGACTAAAATGGATACTAAAGAATTGATAAGGAAAAGCTGACCTTATATTTATGATGGCAGAAAATGCATTTTCAGCAGACAATGGACACCAATCCATAATGGAGTTGTAAAACCGAGCTTTTGAAACTTCTATAAGCTAGTCCTGTTATTCGGAAGTGTTTTAATGCTGGGACTGATATTACTAAATATTGATATTTTTGGTATTTGCTAAATAACATTTTATAATTGTGTGCTTCTAAGGTTCCACCACAAATTTTTGAACGTTAATTTCTCAACACGCTTTCTATAGCAACTTAATCGTATACTGTAGGCATTTACACACGACCCTTTCATTATGAGGAAGTACGATTGTTATAGGTCCTTGGACAAGAGTCGTATCAAAAGTTCACAATACTTAGACGCTGGATGTTCGCAGTTTGTGCCTAGTGTTCTTTGAGTAAAAACGGACTCTGATTGACTATAAAAGAACATGAGCGTAAACATTGCGATTGGACCAATTGTAGAGAATTCATTTTTTCTGTTTTTTTGTGTGGACAATTTGTCGCGGAGACTTTTTGCGAGGACGATTTTCTCTCGTGGATATTAAGTAGGGTGTACCTATTGAAATTGGACGTTGTGGGTTACATTCGTGCACCTCCGGTATCTGCAAAATTGATAACATTTTTTTACTGGTATGGGGCACTGATCATCTCACGCATCTTGATCCTCGCCTTCGCGCAATTTCAGGTGTTTATTCAAATATTTTTTTGCTTCAAAAACTTTTCCACACTTGGAACAGAGGTGCTTTCGGGGAACATGACTCATGCAGAATGACACATGTCGAGGGCGGAAATACGCGAAGGGCTATGTGAAAAAAAAAGCGAAAGGCGCTGTGTTTCAATGGGGGCCTAGTAGAAAGAGCTATGTGCAAATATTTGGTAATTTACAAAAATAACACCATTAATTTTTGCCGTGCGTTTCTGCACGTTTTGATACCACGCACTCTGACAAAGCAACAAAAATAATTCCACTGCAACTAATATTTCCAGATTTATATTTCTGACCTCACCATATGTGCCTCTAATTCAAGCTCTCTGAATCCTTACTTTTATAATCAATTTGAGTAACATTTGGTCTAAGTACAAGAAAAACGCTTGTTTTTCCTATTCGGGTTCAAAAAATTTTTGCAAATTTGAATAATTTTGTAAATACTGGAGGCATCACGTGGCTCAAAAAATTGCTGCTTACATTCAATCAAGTCCCATCACAAACATGTAAATTTGCACATAGACCTTTTTGTCACGTCTGCAAAAAATCACATTGCCACCATTCGCTTTTTGATTTTCATATCATATAGTTCTTCCTGTATCTTATGTATGTACAGAAAGAGAACGTATTTCTCACAATATTCGTATATTAACAACGTGATCATGGATCCAATTAGAATGTTTCTTAAATGAGAGATTTATTGTAGTTATTGATGCAGAGGGGATATGAAGCAAAGTGAGTCATCCTAACAGTCACCCAATTTCCAAGAAAAAACACGTTGTTTGTGGTTTAACTTACCAAGCCATTACCTTAGACAAGTGAACAATAAAGACGGGAAAATTATAAGAGGGAATTGTGTTACATCCGTTCAGATATCATGGACCAAAGCAGGACGTAGATTACATTTACCATCAGTTTCATGTATTTTCATGACTAGTATCAAAAAGGAATATTACATTTAAAAATACTGGGATCCCTTTTCCGCTTTGGTCCTCGCTTATTTACATTTAATAAACACGTATACTTACATATAAAATTTCCTTAAAAACGGGACCAAATGTGACAATTATGGTGCGCTAAATGCAATATTTCCAGTGTAAAACAAGCAAATTTTTGCATTCAGAACTGAATATATTCACAGGATTTCGTAATTTACCACATCACAAATGATTCAATATGCTTCATATATGAAATATTTTGTCACTAGTGGGCTTAAAAAGCGAAATATTGCAATTATCATCTGGAATCCGAATCATGTAGGGCTTGTCAAATTAGTATGTTAAATTTTCTCTGACTGTTACTGATGTGGTATTTAGATATCGACTTCCGTAAAGCACAATTGCCTCGTCGTCCAGCATTCTGAGAAATTTAGTAGGTTACAGTTTCCTGAACATTGGTATTCCTAATTTTAGAAACTTATAAATCCACTTCAGGTTTTAATACCAACAGGATACGCGTTTTGCTCTGAAATTAGTTGTAGTATTTATTTTCTGCTTAGATATAAAATGATCGAATTTTTTTGAAAGAAATGTTGAAAAAGAGTATTTAAAATTCCTTGTTGCATTGAATGTTCTTTGTCTGGACTTTACACAATAAAAGTTTTCTTAAAATAAACGGTTTTTTGAAATATCGAACTAATGCGAATAATTTATGACGTCACAGTATGTATGTAAACTCCACTGGGTAAAAATTTTCTGTATTTTTTACATAAGAATGGCACAATAATCAAGCTTTCATGAAAAACTTTATGAATATGAATTCAATATATACCTAGTTCTGAAACGGTATCATACAAATTGGTAAACGAATTACAAGCAGTTATTTCATGCAAAATGTATCGGAAACAAGGAACCACAAATTCCGCACTTCAATCAACATTTCATCAGGAATTCTGATCTCAGAGAAACCTCTGCTTTTACAACCATGTACGCAAATTCAATTGTTTTGTGCTTTGGCTTATTTCAATATTATACCACAAAACATGAAGTAAACTAACAAATCACTTCGACTAGTTGTCCGACTATTGTTGAAAATGTCGGAGAGTTACTGTTAGGATATAAACCTCAGTAAACAAAAAAAAATTTGAACGATCAATGATAATTACGGACTACCATCGTCAAACAACAAAAGTCGGAAAAAATAAAAATTGGCTAATTGCCAAACATCTTATTGAAAATACAAGTATAAAAGGAGCTGAATTTGATACCATTGAAAGTTGCTTGTACTAAGCTTTACATTTTATAAGTGAAATGGGGAAGTTTCTTTGCGAATTTTTCCTGTTTGCGAATAAAATGATAATAACAAAATGGTATGTCTAAATTAATTAAAAGTTTTTCCCCATAGTTATGTTTATATGAAAGGTTCATTTTTTAGTTGATGCGTTTACATAAATGTTTGCGAGATTGGCGTCATGTAAACGTAGATCTAATGTTTTAACCTAAGTTACATGAAAAACAAAGAAAATTTAAACCCCTATATGTTATTTTTCAAGTGAAAATCATAATTTTTTGAAAATGTTTTTGAAATAACGTACTTCAATGGTCCTAAATTGCTTGTTCTATGATATATTTGTGTTGCCTTGATTTTACACTCAAAAAGCTATTTTAGAATAGATATTTTTTGTGAACTCAAATTAATGCAAATATTTTACGGCATCGCAGGATACAACTGCCAATTGTGAAAACTAAACTGTGTGAACTTTTTATGTTATTTTTTACATTTTCAAATAACAGAATGCCACAAGAATCAAGCTTAACCTAAATTAAATAAATAAAAATAGATGTTTCCAAAACAAGAAATTCTATATCAATCTACTTCTGGCTCAACCAAAATGTTTTAAAACTAAACCAAACCAAAGACCCGATTTTCATGAGATTTCCGCCGAAGACTCTGCCATGTACTTCCTAACTTCCATTTCATAAATTCTAAGTATTTTTTTCTTAAATTTTCTTAACATAAAATGCATACAATAAAAGCTTGGCAGCTGACAGCCTTGAGAAAGACTCACACATAATAAACAGCCAATATAACACGCAGATAGAGCTTGAGTGAAACTCACACTTCTGAAAGCTCGTTACTGCAAAGGGAGCCACGGAATTAAGTTAAATCAAACCGGTTGCGTTCTGTAAATGTTGCGTAGCCTCTAATTTCGCGTAAATGACGAAAAATGCACTTGAACAAAAAATGAAAAGTTTAATTATATTTTATAGTATTATCAAAAATTCATTTTAATTAATATATTGTAATATTTTATTAGCAATTGTTGATTCTTTGAAGAGTAAACATCCATACATCCCAATATTCGAGACATATTAAATTCATGCTATGATCTAAATAATATCACATACGAGAACAATATGTGCGAAAAAAGATTTTTCATGTAAAGGTGTTAAGGCTACATGCCACGGTCTATAAAAATGTGGATATTCCTATAATTGTGCTGGCTAGCCAAATCAACTTCCAACGCACAGCCCTATTTTATGTTAAACTATATGCATTCCATGTTTGCTGCTGTGATTGCTACTCGAATTTTTCCCTGTGCCTGTAATTTCCTTTAGAATTTTTCAGTGAATTTTAACCCCAGTGAATGAAATTTAAGCCTGGCATCTGGAATATAATCTATCAATTACTTTAAAACTCAATTAACTTAGCGGTGGATAATCAATTCAAGACCAAATCCAACTTATTGTTTAGTTTTAAAAACACTCACAATGTACACGCAGAAAATATTTTCGCTCAACAAAAACACGAAAATGCTTGAAAGTATACCTATAGCCCACAGAATAAACAAAATTGAAATATTTCCTGCCATTGTGACACTGCTGGGTGTTTCATCTCTTTGTGTTATAGTACTAGAGTTAGTAATTGTAGTGTTGCTATCAGAAATATATTTGACAGGCATATTCTTTACGTAGTCAGACCACCATGTCCAAATTCCTGATTCACTAACCACCCGAAACCTTTTCACCAAATAACTCGGCAGGGAGCCCTGAAGCAGGACTCCAAAGCCATCTTCCAACAGCTGTTCTTTTCCAATTGACACATGCTTACGACCTTTGGATTTCAATATTACGGAATATTGAATAGCTTCCACTTCAGATACAGCCACCGCAGTTCTGTTACAAGTGTCCAAGGTCTTAAACAATGCTTCATGACCGTTTTCATGAAACGATGTTTCCAAATCTCCAATTGATAAAGTGCTGCTGCGGTTTTTCACAAGCGTAAATTCCTCGTAAAGTATTTTAAATCTATCAATTGCTGACTTAGGTATTATTTGAGTGTTATTTAGCAAGAAGGATAAGTGGTGCTTAGTATCAAGCCCTCTTTTATTTACCTTGGGCCAGTTTTGGGTAAACGGATAACGCAGTTTCACAATTTTGTCCCATAATTCAGAGTTATATATTGACCAACTGAAAAAACACCTGTACGAAAAGTTGAAATCAATTTTAAGTTCATGGTTATTCTCTGTGATGTCACAAAGGCCTTTAGACAACTGCATTTGAACATGTAATTTAGGAAAATCAATATTGAGTGGAGTAAAGATTTTAAACTCGTGAAAAACAAGTTCTCTCAAAAGCTTCAATGAAACTTCTTTCAAAGGGGAAACAATATTGTACACGTTTTTATTTTTATACGCATTACTAATCACCATCATCATGAGCATAAACGGAAGTATGATGTACCCTACTCGATTTAAATTTAGAATTTTTTCGGGAAAGGGATTGCCTTGCTCTAACAAAACTTTTAGGCAGTAGTTTACTAAAGACAGTAGCTGTGATAATTTAAATGTCCCTTCAGTGCTCTGTAAACCTGCCAAAACCAGTGGAACCAAAATAAACCCCGTTAGAATCAGATATATCCAAACATATTTATCAAAAACCGATGACAATTCATTAAATGCAAGATCTTCCTTCTTGGCGAGTCCACAACTGACAAATTTCATTGATTTAGTTGGGTCATTCAAGAGGAGGCCTGGAATATAATGAAATTTAAATCCCAGGTATGGAATTACGTTCACATTTATACTCGCTTCACTTGCTACGTTATAGTAGTCCTCAAGAAAATTAAATCTTTCCTTACAAGGAATTTTTTTCTGGAAAAGTTTTGAATCTTTCTGTGCAAAAAATGTGTTATTGCCAAATAAGCTAATAAGCATGTTTGCGTATGCCTGCATCAAAATTTTGTTCCTGTGAAATGGACGTTGCCCACCTCGAATTGAATCCCATATGCTTGGTTGGTTACAGATTATGTAGTGGATTGGAATTGTATAGCCCTCGCTAAACTGTGTGATCCAGTAAATATTGAGTCGTTCGTTTGGTGGGTCTAACGAGGAACATCGCATGCATACACCTTGCAAACCTGTTACAATCAGAGTTTTGATCTGCTTCCAAGGCAAAAAATTGGAACCCCTTTTTGAATTCATGAGAACAAATAGGCTCTGTCTGGAAAAAGGCTTTTGTAAGTCTTTTAGATCCTTCATGTTTGAAAATGGGATTGTATTCATACCTCTTTTGAGAAAATAGTGAAGGGTTGTTATGTTCACAAATATGTTCTCACTTTCAAGTAGAATTATGTTCCATTCGTCAACTGATGGAAGGAGTGCAAAATGCTGCAGACCTACAGTAATCAGTGTTTTGACGCTTTTTGGGCCAAAATATGGCGGTATGTAATTAAAAATCGTGTCAGTCAACTTTAACTTTATAAGCAGTCTGTATTCGGGAGGACTTAAATTACTGTAATTTTTAAGTGGCAAGTAAGCAGGATAAAAGAGAAAGTTTTGAGGAAGTAGGCTTACTTGCGAGACACATGACCATGGTTTTGTTGAGGGAACCAGGGAAAAAAAATTTAGACGGCCACAAAATTCATCAAAGATATTGTCGAATTGCATTCCACTAAGGAATTTGCTCAGTGGGCAGGTATACGGAATGAAAGAATTGAAGTGTAGAGATATGCCCTTAGGTACTGTAATTATTGTATCCAGTATGTGCACCATAGTACCATCTGCATTTTCTTCCTTTTTTCGTAGTATTGCGAAAACCGGGTGGTGTATTATCACGGGATTACTAATTGGCCCGAACTGGGCGCCCTGGAAGTTCGTGACGTGAACAAGGCAATTACCCCATTTCGTACGTGAAAATACAGACAGATACTTGTCTAAGTTAACTATCTCTGTGGCGATTTGCTTATTTAGTTGATTCAGAAATAGAGTCACTATTTGGTCTGTGTAGTGGAACTCATTGGTATTGTTTGAGTTATTAAAGAAGCCTACATGAAGCCCATAAGTAGTTTCACGGGAAGCGGTTTTGCAAATCTGTATGAATACTACAACCTCTAACAACATTTTTCAAGAGTTTAAATGTATTTATGTCTATCTGAATAATTTTATAGCGGATATTATTGGCCAAGAGAAGAATTTGTTACTGCGGCAAAAACTGTAGTTGTCGATTCTAATTTTTGGTACAGCTCTATGCTTGTGCTTGTGTTATAATTTCCTTAACAAACCTTAAATTTTCTTTTTTATGTGAATTTCAATTAGAAATACTTTGAAACATCTTGCATAAGCACAACAGTCTACAAAAATAATTCGCCATCTGTATTTTTCACTAGGCGTAAAGAAAATGCTATTATCGAATACATTTTTGAGATATTTCATTTAGTAGTGCTCAAGTCTAAGGTGAATGAATACGTACATTTACTTCAGTGTTACTTGAGAGGAATAATTTTGTGTTAAACATACAAGTATCACTTCAAAATTTAATTTGACACACGGAATTCTTGGAAAAATTAAAATAAATAAATTTCATGCATAGTAGTTCTTAAATTTAATGGAACTCCTTATTTCAGTAATCGTTTGTCAAATCAATCCTCATAAACCATCAAATGGCGAGATATAAGGGATCATTGAAATGATTTGCGCTGTGCTACAGATGCTTAAGTGCCATCTAAAGACCAAATTTCATTACACATCTACTTCAAGTGATGAATGAAATGTTTTACAAGTGTGCTTTTTGTATTAACATTTAAATTATTGAAAAATCTATCACGGATTATTCTACCGAGAAATACTGAAATTGAAAACGACCATATCATCTAATAACCTTTAATTTTCGGCTTTGAACTTTCCTTTAACTTGCAATTTCGGCTTGCACACCGTACTTGTGTTATTCCATTTATCTTCATCATTTACCTAGTTTTAATTTTTTTTCGGCGCTCAATCTTTAAAACCATACGTAATAATGATTGCATAATTTGTAATTTTTACATTTTTTCAAGTCTCGTTGAAGAGTTGGAAGAATTTTATTGTTTACTTCCATCTTCATAATTTGCAGCGGCTGATTGATTTCCAAACTTAAAGAAAAACATTATTTTGTAACTTTAATATGATCATGTTGTTTCAATAAATTTTTTGAAGATTTTTATTTGTTGAAAACTGTTTGCAATCTAAATTACATTGTGTTTTATCCATGGCAAAAGTTATTGATGCATGCAAGGACGAATTTCGCTACATTTTATATTAACATTTTTTTGTATTTAAGTTAAACTGCGAAACCTGCGAGGAAGAACTCTTTTTCACTAGCAAAGGAACGGCACGATATATGGTATACGCTAGTTACTATGTGATCCAAGTAAAAAACTTGAACAGCTGTAACCGTTCTGCTCCCATTCTACCTAGTTACGTGAGTAGCAATTACTACAAGCTTTGCAGACTGCTGAAGTTTTTCACAAAATATTATGAATTAATTGCAAAGTGCAAACCCAATTATGGTAAATTGACACTTCGAAATTGCTACTGGTTGAATGGTAAATCTACTTTCCATTATGATACTTGTACCCAGGGCCTTAGCAACCTATTCTTAGAAGCACAAAACTTTGTGCTCTCAAAAATCTCGAATTTTAAGTTAACTAATATTGGTTTATTTAGCTGTTTAATGGGTTTTGTTTAACAATATGTCGTGTATAAAGATTTTTCAGTTACTTTTTAGAGCATTGAAGTATAAATTGTCCTTCTTGATTTGGCGTATCCCAGGAACCTGACGTCAATAATTTTTTGACAATGAAGTACATACTAAACCGCATGAAAAAAGAGGAACATTTATCTTTAAGGAAAATTTGTGAGAGTTAGCATTTTTAAATTACGTTAATAAATTAACATGATTTTGTAAAAAAAAATTATTAATAAATTAACATGATTTTGTAAAAAAAATTTATTAATAATTTTTACATTTTTCAATACATTTCTTTGTAATTAAAACATTTATTTCTAATGGTTTTAAAAATTTGCACAAATTTTTCTGGAAAAATTAAACAAAATACCCTAAACCAAAATAAACAGAAAATAGCTGGACAATATATGGACTTGAACTTATCGACTTACTCGCATGCAAATGCAGTAGTTACAGTTTTGGATGTCCTACCAGTGTGTGTATGCATATTTCAACACAATCCCTCATAACGTGCTTGACCGATTGACGCCAAGTTTGATAGATACATCCATTTCCGCATCAGAAAGTTTAAAAGGCTTTAAATTTTTTTGGAGGTGTAGCGACGAATATCTTGACAGTTTGTATTTTCTCTTAAATGGTCGTCGAGACTGTCACGAAATTCAGTTCTTGAATTTTTGGGTTTGCGCTCCTCTGGTTCATAGATACTTTTATGCTTCTATTGTTTCCCTACTAAATGGGGTAACTAGTAAGTTTCAGGTTTGTCTTGCATTTACTAGGAGAATGTTCTTCATTATTTTCTTAACTCAATGCAGACCATGAACTAAAGTCAGTTTTTTTGTTGTTTACTTTATATTCTTGGCTGAACCTTTCGGTTTTAATTCTGCAATACGTTATGCAGGTTTTGCACAAACTTTTGTATTTAAGTTTTTCATACAGCGTTACTCATATTTTTATCTATTTTGCACGCGTGCTTTCTGATGCGTTTCAGCGTAATATCCGTTTCATACAAAATAAGCACATGTTACCGGGGCGAAAAAGCTGAGAAGTGTAATGATCCTATTGGTATGTGTGTGAACATCTAGCATTTCCTAAGCACTTTGTGCACCACAGAGAAAAAGACTGTGGTCTGACTTGTAGAATACGGCTTTCTTAATAGTACATATATAAACATGATAAATCCATGTGCAGTCAAAAACTCAAAATTATGAACTCATGAATTATTGCAGGATATAAAAAATATAATGATAGCGACTTCATTTACGCCTTAAAACTATGCAAGAAATATTGCTAAACATGTACCGTACGTACTTCTTATACATTTTAGCTTCATTTTATTTTATTTCCTTTCAACAGAAAAGGTTTTTAAACAGGAACGCTTACATAATACAAAACAAAGTACTCATTTCGCCTCTCATGGCCAGTCAGATGGTATTTATTACATTAAAACTATTAAGAACTTTACACTTAATATTATGAACGTCATGATACAAAACTAAGCAAATTATCCAATATTTATATCAACACGTAAACATTTACTAAACCATATTTGAAAATCATATAATGAAATCTAAAATACATTCTATATTTTATGGTAAACGCTCATTGTGAAGCTTATGAATCATGTCATATCACGAATATCTAGAATTTTTAAATTTTTACCGTGTTCAATTTTTTAAATACATAATTGAGTGCTTTACCTGTGTCCCGATAAAATTTAGTAGAATATTATGGAACGAAAACAAAGAATTTTATAGAAAATAATTACTCTACTGCCAACACTTGGCGCCAGTGCCCTTTCACAAGATTAATATTTATAACCAAAGTTAAAACCTCAAATTGCTAAATGATTTAAAAAGGGGTTCTCTGGTGAATCCTGATTTTACAAAATTAGAACATAGTTCTTGCAAAAACTTATAATCAGCCATATCGCTTCAAAAAACATTTAATTGATGTTGTAAACATTTAATTTTTACATCACAATCATCTTATTTTAAAACCATGTCTTATACCTTGTTTGCAAAAGTTTTGAAACTCAATCAAGTAAAATTTTGTTTCCACTCATTTATAAAAAATAGCGTATCTGTAACATTTTAATTACCAGACACAAATTATCATTACAACTTATGCTAACTTTAAGTTTTTGCAACATTGGGGAATCAAACAATCATACTCTAATTAAAATTTACAAAAATCAATAACATTATTAGCTGAATCTCTTATACTTAATAACAACTCTAAATAACTAATTCTAATAATTATAATTTCACCAAAATGTAAGCCGGAATCAAACATTTAAAAAATTGTTTTATGGCAGTTGATAGTTTTGACAAAACTTGTGGTGGCCCCTAGGGGGTGGGTATTTTAGGGTGCCCTTGATTTTGGTCCCACAGAATCTCGCCAGGACGAATTTGGTCCAGCCGGTATTGGCCACTGTATTCT
>JAQIXX010006833.1:0-11684 GCA_034700605.1 Willowsia nigromaculata | reverse complement strand
CTGTGGCCCTGGCACTCCAGCAGGACCTGTTGGACCTCTATCTCCAGGCTCACCTCTTCTACCTGGTAGACCTGCAGCTCCCGCAGGTCCTCTGTCTCCTCTAGGTCCTGGAAGTCCGTCTAGCCCCTGCCAAAACATTTATTTTACATTACAAGGGGCATCATGAGATTTTAGCATCGCAAAACATTTCGTCTTACATCTGTTCCATTGAAACCCGCTGGACCTTGCGGACATATCACATCACAAGTGGGCCTTTCTTGCTCCTTCTTTTCTTTAACCTACAGAAAAACGATAAAAACAACATTTCCTTTGGCATCATCATCAAATGCAAAAAAATAAGCCATCAAAGAATATGTGATTGATTACAGGCAGCTCGTTGCAAGTTTCTCTCTCTGGTCGCGTTGGATCACAGTTGAGTACCATCCACTGGAGATCAATCTACAAACCAATAATCCAAACAATTTTACAAAGTGAATGAACGATAAGACAGAAGAAAAAAAATACTTTTTTTGTACACAAGGGAAAAAAATCAGGTAATCCTTTTCATTCCTTTAATTGACCAACACACACGAAACCGCACACAAGAACACATCGTATTCACTTTGTGTTTATCTTTCTCATTAGTCATTAGCATCGCAAGAGCTACTACTCCAAAATAAAAATACAAATTGACAAACGTTTAAAAATGTCTTGAAAACTTGAAATTGCATCTGTTTCTTCATCTCACCAGAATCTTTTCCTGCATCTTGTTAAATGAATAGAGATCTTTTCTCCTGCGCTTCTGTGTACACACCATCATCAAAAATGATTAATTTTCTAGACAAACACGAGCATGTACTTTTTTTCATGTATGCTTTGTTTTTATGAAACTCAAAGTGTGAACATGAATTTTGCACCCTTTCTCAATTAATATAGCTTTAAATGCAATTTGTTCCTTTTGCTTTCTACACCCATCATCATGATGCACCCGGCTTTTCTCTAATTTGCTATAATTTATTTTCTGCTAAGATGCCTCTATTTTTTGGAAAGAAAAACTACTTTTTTCATCCAACCAGACAGCCAGTTATAAATTCAACATTTTTTTGAGCAACACCAGCATAAAGTGCAAACATGAGATTGCATCACAGCTTGATCATGATGAACCTTTGGATTTTGTTGGGGTCGCGGATCCTGTATTTTCTCAAATAAAAAAGGATAAACCACGAGAATACTCTACCGCAACAAAAGTGCGTGCACATTGCGTGAGTCCGTCTACCTCACATATTTACTCTCGTAATCTTTTTCTTGCTGGAGATGACGAACATCTTATTTGTAAAAACTCCACTTTCAAGACTTGAATAGAAACAAGTTAACAAGTCACAAGTACATCTTCTTATACCAATTATCTTTCATTCATTTTCCTTATTATCTCTATAATACGCTTGTTCTCTCGCAATAATCATCATGTCATGATGATAAAAACTGTACTTGTGCGTACACACAAATCCAGGTCGTTAGTCTTTATTTAAGTGCACAAGTCAAGTGAGCCGTCATCTCAGCGAAAAAAAAACATCTTTACATTTTACACTACAGACAGAAAACAAAGTAGATACATTGGCCGATGATGCACCATGCAAACCAAACCAAACCACCTTCAACAGTTGAACAACGTGTGCTTGATCACCATCCACTTTGTACGATAATGTCTTTTGATTTCTCAGTAAATATTGTAAAAAACGTAACTTTTTTTGTTTGTTTGTTTGTCACTAAATTACAAGAAAACAGACAGTTTGAAAATGTTCGTTTTAATTTGTGGAAAAAGAGAATAATCCAGATATAGAGATCGCATATCGCCCCATTCTCCTCATATAATGATCGTCTTCTTCATGGCTTATTAAAGCCCACCTAGTTTATCATGATTAGGATCGGGATCTGTTTTTCGAACGTTTGAATTCCTTCCTGTATGATGACATGACACGAGATTTTTTTTTCTCCTTTGCCCTACTCCCATCATCGTCATCATCACAGTCAGTCCGTCATTGTGTCAACAAGTCAACAAGTATAGTTTTCTTAGAGACAATTCTTCCTTCCTCCCATCATCGCATCTCTCTGTAATCCGGAAAGGGTCACACAAGAGGAGAAGGAGGAAAGAAGAGAGGTGTTGATCTTATTGATCATGAGAACGACACAAGGAAAATGATGATGATGATGACAGCAAATGTTTGGATTAGAACTCAATGTGTTATCCCGTTATTTATAATCATGTAAAGTGACATCTTCTCTCTCCTCTGGGCTCACCCTTTTTTCCCCTTTCCTTCCTTCCCCACAACAGCCCAGAGAAGAGGAAAAAATAAACACTTCAAATCGAATCAAAAACAAAATGGGTTGTTAGTTGTATGATGGCTTGTAGGTCTTCTTGTTTCTTGTGTGTGTTCTCATCTTCATACCCTACCGTTGTGCCATATCCTCCCAAAATTGCCACCATGAACAAGTGTGATCATTAGTATTCGTAAAGTGGCAATAACATTAGTCTTCTCACTATATTTTATCAACTGTCTCAACTGCTCAGCTTCAAAAACTGTCTTTTTTCAAAGCACTTTGGGTATTTCAAAAAGAAAAAAATGTCTCACTGCAAATTATAGCGTATTTTAAATGTAAGGTAACCAGAATATTTATAGGCGATCAGTCTGATGCAGATAATTTGTTGTGGGTGGAGGAAACCAAGTGTTTTTGGATCAAGAAATTATTTGAACAAATAATGCTCTTCATTTTCTTTGGCTTGCGCTCACAGTTTTTATGCACGCAGAAAAAAAATAATATGATGAAGATGCATAGCGAAAATTGAAAGAGAAGGAATTATGATAATATGCATAAATGAATGAATAGATTTGCGAAATTTGCAATAAATCAGATACATGTTGAAATAGAATGATATCGACTTACAGGAACTGTTTGTGCGTTGCCAGCCAGTTTGGCGATTGAAATCTTTCCGTTGACATCGAGTGGCCCACGGATCTCAAGTGGCTCACTGCCCACCTCTTCGCAGTCCGCGTAGAGTAGCACTCGATCTCGGAACACGCCGAAATGGAGCTTGTGCCAGTTACGGTCAAACACCTACAAAAATAAAGAGTTAAACAAACAGTAAGTTTTGAAAGGGGTGAGAAGAGAAGGAAGAATATTATGTCAGCAAGAAAATAAATTTTCCTTTCATTCATTTCCTCTCTCAAGAGAGAAGAGGTGGATTTTTTTTTAAAGTGAGAAAACCCGTTTTTTAATGGTGATAAATGGGAAAGCTGAGATGGGTATTAAATCAGGCTTTTTAACAGTTTTAATGAAGATGTATCGAGGATAATTTTGGAGTGTGGGGGGACATGTTACCTCAACATTTCTAAATCCGAGGGTTTGAAGCTTCCCTTCATAGTCGACAATGGAGAACTCGACAGTCTCTGAGCGGGGATTTAATGTGATTGCGAATTGAGTCCGGTTTTGCACGTCTGACATGTGGATGATGTGCCAAGGCGTCTTTGGCGGCTTCCGGGTTCTCCACGTCGTGATGAAGCTGAACTGGTCTGGAAGGCCGAGTGGGAATATCTCTCTGGGGAAAGGAATGAGCAATTTTTTAGTGTCATTTGTCATCTAATATTGAATATTTGCAAAGGAAAAGTGAAGCACCTGGTGTCTTTCGTTAGGTCCACCTGTCTATCAAGTCTATACGCTGTTTGCAGTCTGTCTGAACCACGGACTCTGGAAACTGCGGAAAGCTCACCTTCCAATACGTCCAGTCTAGGATCATAAAACCGATTATTATTAAAACCAATTAAAACTGTAATTTTTATGAGTAAATTTTACAACAGAATTCGCATTGTATACCTGAACTTCCTGATAAAATCAAACGCTTGCAAATCATCTTCTCCGGGCTTGTAGTCTGAACAAGGTCCATTTAGTTCGTACACTCCATTGTAATCTATAAGCCATGTACAAACACAAAAATATTTTAACTTGTGAATTGTTCACCTTTTCACTTAAAACTGATTGTGAGTTCACACACAAAAAGTGATGAGGAAGGGAAACTAGTGTCAAAAGTAAACATTATTCGATTCAGCAATAATTATATGTATTTTTTACACAATCTTAACTTGTAAAATTATTGAGATTTGTTATAGGTTGAGTCCAGAACCACACAAGCATATTTAACTACGATGGGTATTTCTTATATGGTAGGTACCTAATGTGTCCCAGATAAAGACCAGCTAATCAAGACAAAGAAATGACAAATTATAGGGCCAAATATCCGAGAAAAAGGCTGTCACAGGTTAGCTCATATAAAAAAAGTAAAAAGAGATCTAACGAGTGCACATGCATAATATTATAATATAGTACAACAGTAAAAAAAATGTCAGTATTTGGCATAGTGCATAAAGTAAACGGCTAATCATGCAACTTAGAGAGCAACTTAGAATCAAAATTACTTGACACTCTTGACAGTTAAACTGACAAGAGACAATAACAGAACAGAGAAATTATTGCGTAACATTTGACTAAAAAATATCAATCCTAAATACTATTGGTCTATATAAATAATATGTGAAGAGACTAGCTTCTCTATGAATGAATTATGCTTAACACTTCTAATAGAGTCTAATGATACGTTTCAAGGGGAAAGTGAAACACACGGGATGAAATGAAAATAGACGGAAAAAGTTGGAAAGCTAAGAATTCGTATAGGTAGTCACACAAACTCTATAGGGTAAACCGGCGTTCAAAGGTTTACAGAATTTTTAAAGTAAGAAATATTTTTGAAAAAATTGAAAGTTCACTCTATTTTATGCCATTGAGAGGCATGAATTGTAACGTAACAAAATATAACCTGCTGTAATCAGATCGTAAGCGTAATAATCGTCAGCACCTGCCACATCACCCCTTTTTGGCCCATGATCTGTAACACGAGAGTAGTGACAACTATAAATTACAATTTACGCCACCTGCCTGTCTCCTATTGTTACACAATAGAGGTGACAAGACTGATACAACATCGGAATCCTATTTCACATACACGAGTCGTGTTACACGACACATTTCTCTTCAGTGAAAATTCATTCATAATCTTTAACGAACCAAGTTCATTAGGGAAACGCATTCATCTTATTTTTCCTCAGAGATACACGACAGGTCACACGTAGCCCCACTCCCCATCTAATTTTTTACAGACGCTTCCATACGCACGCATGCAGATAAATTTATGACTGCCACTTTCTTCGTTTAAAATACACACGATAGGCTAATTAACCTGATCACTGGTCAGGTCATGGTCAATTTAGAATCATTACAACAGCTACATTTACACATTTCTTCATTAATCACCTTTCATTACAGTTTGTGCACAAAGCATGCGACAGGTGGGTCCAATGAATTTTTAGTTGCGCATTCACGCACACGAAGTTTTACTGCCCCACAAATTAAAAATCATTTTAAACACTTTAATTTATGTTCCACAGTTAATACTGTTATTGCACATAAATTACATTGATGATTAGTTTTTCCATTGAAATTTTCAAATTTACAGGTTTGTCTCATATTTAGTGAATATAGCTGTTTAAAAATTTGATAATGTTTTGTGGCTCACCTTCATCCTCCCTGTACACAAGTCGCACACTGTCGAATTCGTCCACCTCAGGATCCTCATATCCATATTGGGGTTCTTCTTGCTGTGGATCTATTCAAATATGAAAAATTTATTAAAATTCACCGACACTTTTTTCCTACATGGGTTACCTGTAAATTGGTCAATTATCTACGACTCCAAATTTGTCATTGATGCAATTAAACTTGAATTGCTCACTCCTTTCATTCCCGAAGAATTAAATTGCATATTTATGAAAAAAATTGTGGAAGTGGATATTTAAGTGCTGACTTACATGCAATAACGGTTTTGACAAGAGTTGTGAATACAAGTGCGCTATACAAAAGGACACAAAATGGACCACGATCCCAGAAGAGGATGTACCTATTCAAAAGAAAGGGAGAAGGAATTTTAGGATCATTATCATAATCATAATGAGTTTTACTACATGACACAATTGCTAATAATATCATTTCTTAAAAGCAGAATAATGACTGCTATATGTGTCATCATGAAAGTCGGAAAATAAATTGGTATGATTGTGTCGAGTGTCGGTATTTTAAGAAGGAATTTTTGTCTAAATGCAAATATTTTCCATTTTTATCATACAATCACCAATTTGGTGACAAAATATCATTTTTAACACTTTCTTCCACACTTTTCTTACCACCATATAAACCCACACGGGCCATCGAAACCACTACGGCCACAACCATAGCAGGTTCAATAATAGCCCGACATCCTTAAAAAAATCTTCTCAGACAAACTGTCATCAACGCTTGAATTCAATGCTCCATTACAAAGAAAGAACAATTCTCGTTTTGGACGAAACGGCAAAAAATGAAATGAGATATCATACTATATTACGCCCCGCACGTAGGGGGTCTAACTGCGTAAGATTCAAAATATTTAAATTATCGCCACTTTTGAATCTTTCAAAATGCCACTTGATTATACATCATCATTTCAAAACACTTAAAAGTGCAAACTCATTAAGATTGCTCAAATGAAAAAGATAATCGCATTAGTTTATCATGTTAAAAAATACTGTCGCTTCTTTTTATATTAATGAAGTACCCCATCTAACTGTACATAAATAAATCCTATTTAATGATAGTCAGCATCGGCGATTCGACATGTCCTTTACAAGACCTATTAATGCATAAGTTACAATACCAAATCATAAAGATTACTGTCCAACTAACTGTCTAAATTTTCATTAAACAAGCAGACACCTTACGAAAAATGTGGAAGCATGGGCATTTTGTCAATAGGCAATTTTGCATCATATTGCCGATTTCACCAAACCCTTTATCGTTACTCTACACTTTTCAATTTTTATCTGCAGATTACCTATCTCTCCTACATGAATGTACCCTAAAATTATAAAACTTTGATTAGTGCGTTAAACCAAAGCCACTCTCAACACAACGTAGAATAATACACATAAACAGATTTGCTTTCACCTAAATAAACGTAAATTGAAAAAATTCATTTAATTGTACATTATCAAAGAACCTCTTTCCTATATTTTCCCCAATGTTTTAACGTATGAGACATTTTTCTATCTTGTCAAGTTTTTTTTTGTCCTATGGATTAGTTCGGTGTGAAAAGGTCTCCATCCAAAATGACATTATTTCCTTCGGAATTTACATCAATTTATGTTCATCTTACGCTCTACTCTACATACACACAAACAAACGAGAGAAATGAATATTTAGGATGATGATTATTGCGTGAATAATATCTACATGTAACCATTATTGGAGCAGTTTGAGGAGAAGAAAAAAAGACAGATAATCTTCCATAAAATCGGGATCCGGTTACGCGAAATACCACCAACATTGCAGATGCAACAAGATGAAGAGAAGAACAAACAGAATGATTTGAAGAAACAAACGACGACAGGAAATAACTCTTTTTTCTCTTCATTTCCGCATCTATTGAACATACAAACAAAACCAGTAATAAAAGTCTGATGGGATGTTAGAGAGAGTTAGAGGAATGGGTTTTCCCTTTCCTTTTTTCTCTCTTCAACTCCAGCCTACTTTTACAAGAGAAATGGCAGCAATAACTTATCATCCTGGGAAATGAGCTGCGAAAATAAGATGGGATTTTACAGAGGAAAAATTAAATTAATCGATTTAAACGAGACAACATGATTTAAGGCTGGACGTTGGCACTCTTTACTTCTCGCTACTGAAAAAATAAACAGAACACGAGGAAAACCCAAACAACACATTTACACTAATCCCCAATCTCACAATTGCAATTAACATGAATGCGTGTAGTACAATTCACACGAGAAAGTTGTGATTTTGACATGCAGTTTAGTCCCGAGTCTCGGAATGGAGCATTCAACTGATTTTTTTTCACCTCGTTTTTCTCAGATTAATGGGTACACAGAAAAAAAGTGAGAGTGCTGGAAATGATTGCTAAGAAAATACCGACCGATTGGTTTTGTAAATTTTCACGCTTGTTTTGCAATGTGAAAATAATTTGTGAGAAAACATAAATTCATAAACATGCCAAATAGTGAGGAATTTCGTTCGTAATTTTTCACAAATTCTGAATCATAATTTATGTCAATTTACATTGACATTTATTATCTGTAGAGAAAAAAATGTGACATTCCTCTAGTTTTTGCATGAGCTATGTTTTTGGATTGTGCTCTATTATCCGTACTAATTTTTATCGTCATCTCTTAAACATTCAGAGTAAAGAAAACCAAACATGTTAAGTCTCTCTAATTCGGAGACGAGAGAATATAGTTATTTTTGATATGACGAAAGTCAACTTCAAACTTTTTGATAAAACAATGCAGCGTAAAATGCGTTCTATTTTATCAGGGAGTTCAAGAGTTTACGCATCTATAAATGGACCAATTTTTAATGAATATCAAAGCTACAAAACTTTTACAATTTACATACATGCCTGTCAATGTCAATAACTTTTATAAGTTTTTCTCCTTGCCACAAAAAGTGTTTTTTATAAGTGAGAACCGTAATCACTAATCACTGAAAAATTCTCTTGATCACGTGTATTAGCACAATATATGCCGTCCTATCAAGTTGGGTAACCAAATGATATTGATCTGATTGTTTTATCATTTCACTGCTTGAACAATTGAACATACACCAACAATATCCAAGGAACTTTAAGCGAGTTCTTCGGTTTAATATATGGAAAACCTAGAAGCGCTGGGAGATGGAGATATAATTTAATATCCTTGCATGCATGGGTCTTATTCTCAGTAATTAAGACCATTAAAAGGTTGTTTACGATTCGTATAATTTGATGCTGCAGTTAGACACCGTCCTGTACACCAAATTTACTAACGTGGATTTATTAATGGAAGGTACTACTAGCCGGAACGTAAAATTTTAATATATTCATGATAAAATTAGCACCAGAGATATGCGAATCTTGCATGTTTAATTAGTTACTATTAAAGCTTAATTCTTTCAAGATAGTACATCGTACATAATTAACTATAGGTGAGCATGCATGCTAAAAATTTAAAATAGAAAGGTGTACGTACGAGTTTGCATGTCTTACGCGGGCAGTTTATTTTTAAAAACATCGATGAGATGAAATGCATTCTAACTCTAACAATTCCTTAAACAACACAATGTGTTATTACTTTATTACTATTTCGTATTAAAACGTATGCCTGCTAATAATTCATCCACTATTCCAAACCAATTCTGTACCAGTTATAATTATATGGTATTGTATTATTGATATGTACCTATTTATATTTTAAAATGCTCTCTATCCTCTTATTACTCTTCCTCTTGATTTTATCTCATTTCTCACAATCTTATCATCCCATCTCTTCCTCTTGCTCCACAACACTCACTTTCCTTTTAGTCCTCCAATTCTACAAAACAATGCAATCCTAAAATGCACATGATGATGAAGACCAGGAAAAAAGATAAAATGCAACTTACTACGCAAAAAAGTCAGCAGTGGACCATCCCCATAAAAAGGTCTTACACATCTTCAAAAGTTGACCATGATATTTTGATATGATACGCAGCAGCAATCAGACTCACGCACTTTTTTATGCTTTGACGAAAAAACGACGATGATCCTGCAATATGGCAAGATGCGCGCAGAGACATGGCACGCACCAAAAAGTGCACAGCACACACTCGTCAATTTTTATTTCATCTTCCTACAAACTACTGCGTCTACACACGCACAAATATTTTTTATTAGCAGCAGACGGGGCAGAGAAATAAAAAGTGAAAACAGAGATCACTGCTTCTGCCGATGAATATTTTTTTTTTGCTCATGATGATCTTCCGTTCTGCTCTTGTACTCCTGCTCCTTCTTCCAAAATGACAAACGTTCCGTTTCAAAACGAGGCATGAAGGCAATTTATTAAAACGGTTAAGCTTGGAAGAACAATGTGCAATGAAAATGGACGCAGAGATGAAGAAAGAAGAACAAACCATTTCTAGCAGAAAAAATCTGAGCATGAATAAATAAGCAAATTTGGATGTAAACTGTAAGTTTCGCTGCTGGCTTGGCTATTGAACTTGAAACAAGTCAATTTTTTACACTCTTGAAAAGATCCGTGTAAAAATCTGTTATCCAGAAAGAGAAACAGTGATGTGTCTTGTGTCTGCAATTGCAATTTAAAGACTTTTGCCTTTTTTTATTTCAGCCCAGGCCAGAAGCGCATAAAAGTAGAAGAAAGATGAATAGAAACATAAACTGACATTGTGCGTGTGCTCTTAAAAGATCATTTGAGAATTTAATTCAATTATAGTGAAATATTACGCATCAACGCATCGTTTTTGGCCAATGAATGCGTAATGTTTGTCTATAAGTTCATCATCATCGTGAGGGAATCTTGTGGGTGGGAGAATAGTCTGGCTTGGCCTGGTGGCAATGTACATCTTTCCCGGTTGAATAAAAAGTGTTTGAAAGAAATGCCAAATTGTGCATTGCAATCGAGTCAAAAGTTGCACAAAATGTTGGATACTGGTGTGTACTATATGGATAGATAAGCACATATTAAAGCATTCAAGCGTGAAATGTGCTGTTTCAAAGAGAAGAAAAACATGTAATGCCAGAGACACAAACAAGAAACAAAAAAGGGTTTACGAGGAAGAGACACATGCAGAAAAAACAGAGGATAGAATATAAAATGTGTGCACAGAGACACACGCATGATTTTAATGTGAACTATGCTTATTCCTATAATTATTGTGAGTCTGTCTGTCTGGCTGGATGTATCGGTGGTAAATATAATGTTTGTATTTGTTGAGCTGCTGGAATGCGATTGACTAAACATTCGATAGATTAAGAAAGTAGAGACTGATGTGAGACTAAAGCGATTGCTTTCTTTACCGCTAAATCCTTTTTAAAACTTATCTTGTGAGTTTCTTTCAATCAAGAAGAAAAATTACATAGAATGATTGTGATTTTGCATTGCATATATAAAAAATCACAATTACATTTACTTTTTATTAGTATATCATATCGAAGATCAAAATATTATTAATGAGACATGGTACCTTATAATAATAAGCTTCCTCTCTTCCAACAATTTGAATAATTAATTATTCTCACACGCAGGAACACAGGAAGAGCAATTTATCTGTGATGATTGTTATTGCTGTAAGTTTTAGAAGCCAAAGTACTAAAAGTAAAACCCAATCAAGGGAATTTCAAAAGACAGATCGTTGATGGCTGGCTGTTATGTTTGGTACAATGAGAACGAGATGTAAATTATGTGTTAGCGAAGTAAACAATATATGAATTTGTTGTGCTAATTAAAACATAAAAAGGACATTTAGGTAAATTTGCATTATGAGAATTGAAACTTTTAAAGCTTTTGAACAAACTTGAATATTTGGGCAAAGAAAAAATTCCTGATGGATTCATGTGGACCAGAGAAATCTGCTGGTGAAAATATCTTGGTTGAGAAATAATCGCAATATCTATGAATGAGACAGAACAAGCTAGTAAAATTTCTCCACACATCCTTCCAACATAGCTAGATACATTCCATCTTGACATATGAATCCGTGTCAACTGTCAACCTCTTTACTTTTCAGGGGGAATTTAG
>JAQIXX010006832.1:0-11685 GCA_034700605.1 Willowsia nigromaculata | reverse complement strand
CGGTGCCCCACCATCACCACCCCCAAGTGCTTACGGTGCTCCGGCAGCACCCGTTCCAGCAAGCAGCTACTCATCTCCCCCTTCTGCTCCCGCAGCTCCACCATCAAATAATTACGCGGCACCTGCACCCAGCGCTCCAGCAGCACCTGCTCCATCAGATTCGTACGGAACACCACCAAGATTCAGTAGCGGACCTTATGCATAATAGCAACTCTTACCACTTCCTCAAAAACCACATCATTATTATTTTTATATCGTCCATCATTTTTTACTCAATTTATTCAGAGAATCTAAAAACGATCTGCGTATACGATATAAAGTCTTAAAATAAAAACACGTTATTCAGCTGAAGAACTGCCATTTTCAAATGTATGGAGCAATGGATTACAGACATTACCGATAATATGCATTAGTTTAATTAACGTCATGAAAAAATGTATAATTACGAAAAATACATATTGAACTTGGCGATCATGATCAATGATATATGTGACCAAACAATACAATGATAGAAAATACACTATTCACAATACTCGTGATTGCAAAACCCCAGAGCAGAATGCGAGTAAGCAATTTTATTTTTCAAATAATACGTATAAACGAACATTTTATTCATTAAATTCATCCCAATCAACAGAGCGAACATTTTAGACATACCGAACATAATTGAAATTATTAATTCATTTCGAGCAACCCACACAGACACTAACTTCAGACTTCGTTCCTAACTATAATAAGTGCATTGTAAAAGCTTCTTGTGTGAAGAAGCTCTGAAAGTGTGGATCCGCTCATTCCTTCTTACATTACCGCAGACAGAATTTGGATTGGACTACGACATAAAATAGCCGTAAAATTCATTTGTGTTAAAGAAAATTCAAATTCCTCCTTGCTATACTTTTCCCTGGAGTTAAATCGACAAAAAAGTGAAAGCTTGAATATTTCAACGAGATCCTCCAGATCCTGTCCTCAAAATAATATCATCCAAAGTGAGGCTCACTGAAAAATAAAAAGATGTATATCAACGTTATGTGATGCAAAAACTGAGTAGTATGCAAGAAACCCAGCTAATTATTTAAATCGCTGATTGTATATTACTCACCTGCCTCTTCGCTCTTTAAATCCAAATCCCTGCTGCCTGGTCCTTCACTTCCTGTTTGCAACTTCTCCTGCAACTGTTGCCAAAATGTCCGCTTATCATATTCCTTCCACGGTTGGCCACGATTCTGTGATAAATAGTGTCCAAATGGGCGGGGGATATGATATTGATACGGGCGAAATACATAACGGCGCTGTCCACGACTGATGCCTCGATGACTTACAGATTCAAAAACATCCCTCCGCTCCGTAGCCATCCGAGCGCGCTTATTGTAATTGTCGTAGCCTTGATGATGACGACCACCACGGGTGGAGATTCCTCCCCCGTGATGAGGAGGTCGAAATGCAAAATCTTTGTCTACGATATCGCCTTCGTCCATTTTCTCGTCAGTTTGGTTCTCTTTTGGAGAGAAATTTTGAGCGGCCCTCTGGGAACTGTCTTTGGAGCGGTGATCACTTCGTGATCTTTGATCCCCTTCTGAACCGACATAGCCCCAACCTTCCATAGCTTCATCCCCATTATAATCCACAGTTGTTCTCCGATGAGGGTGTCCGTAGTAATAGCCTTCCCATCCATGCGCATTGTTATTGTAGCTAGTAGCTCCTCTGCCATAGTACTGTCGATTTCCATTGCTTCCATCATAGTATTGAATCCAGTTCCTCTGGCGTCCCATTTGAAAAGTTGACATTTCCCGGCCGCTGCAAGATTGTCCAAGTGCCGTCATGAAACGGTTCGAGCTCCTCCGACGACCTTGGTATTGTCTGGAGTACCACGACATGGTCATGATGGCTTTGGAAAGATAGCTAAGCCTTTTGTGTGGCCAACAAATGCCTATTAAGAAACATTCAACAAGTTCAACATTTATAAATCGCATAATTAAGGAAATAAAAATTGTAAAACATCAATGGTTCAGTTTCTTACACCAAAGTTGCTGTCACTTGACCCAAAATGTGCTGAAAGTTAGAATTTCAAAAAAACTGAGCCACCTGAGAAAATGTTCCTTTGAATCTGTTATGAATTCGTGGATTCAAAATTCAGTTACATGTGGAAAAGCGAGTATCTTCACAAACTAGGTGTGAAAAATTTGTTTCTCTGTCAAATTCAGAAGAGTGTTGTTTCCGGAACACCAAATCGTCTTATAATTTGGCAAAACGCTTTCCAGTTGCTTTTATACCACGGCGGAGAAACTAAAAACCTAAAGAATGTGACAAGTAGCTCATTAACATCATTCGATAACTAAAGTAGGTATAAATTTCTCTATTCATCTAAAATTGACGTATTGATATTAAGCGTAGTAGATGGAATAATTCAAATGAGGATACTATGTAGTGGCATAAATTTAATAGGAAATTGCTTTTCTCTCTACCTCCCCTGGTTTAATCATATTTCACAATGCCCCAACCTGAGTTATAGTTTGCATTAACGGCAAACTTCCTATGAAAATGTTTCAAATTCAAAATTGAGCATAATTAGCGACAATTTTATCGATAACAATTTGGAAAACGCATTTTTGAATTATGTCGCTTTTTGGTTAGTTATTACGAGGTATGAGAAAGTCATGAGAACGAAATCCGATAATATGACTTATTACATAACGATATTCCAACAACGATATAGTATTTAGTATGCTGATTCCAAGTGGACTCTGAGACTTGTTCAAGAAACAGTGCGTTCTGTACCGAATATTTTTTTGAGAGTGAGAGTGAACTTTGTGAGAGTATGCACAATTTGTCAACTATTTCTACATGTCTACCATCAGCAGATTTACACAACTACACACTTTATTGTTAAGCTGATAGCTACGTATAACCATATGTTTCTTTCGAGGTGAATTTTTCGGGATTATGATTATATGATAACATGTAGTTCTGACAAAGGAAGCCCGTGAAAATACTTTACTAGGACTCCACGTTGTTAGAGTCCACAATCTGAGGATGATCATAAAAAGCGAATCATTAAAATTGAATGGATTCAGCGGATGAGATATTATGCATATTTGAGATTGTCATCGTGCATGTAAAGCTTGCTGAAAACTAAGAATATACAGTTTTATTATAAACGATCATTCTTACCATTCCAAGCTAACTCTAACACATTATCATAAAATCATGACATTGATAAGTCCTCAAAAGTTAAGACTTAGGGTTAGGACTTGTAAACCAAAGTTTAATATTTCTCCAAACGCCCCAGTGCTACCTTGGTTGTTGTTGTTGATGGGGAATATAGTGATGTGATGACTTCATTCGCAATTTTATTTCGCGAGACAATGAAACCAAGATTGAAAAGCATGTAAAAGCTGCCTCAAGCATGGAACTCTACATCTTTAAATGCTTGAACATTTTTTTCATATTTTTACTGACAATTTATGACCGCTGGGCTTACGTTTTACATATTTTTGAACAATTCTTTTTACATGTTTTGCCGTCATCACTGCAAAAATTCATTTCTTTATTGTCAGTCAGTCAATCATTCATAAGGCACTCAAGCAAGAGCAACAAGTGTAGTTGTCATCATTTTATGTTATTATTACTGCTAGTTATCTTTATTCATTATTTTTCTGACTTTAACTGGATAAGATAGAGAATTCTATTTATTTCGAGATAAAAAGCGCTAAATCTAATGATTATCCAACAATAATAGCATTTCATGTTTATCATATCATCACTCTCTGCTTGTACATCGTCAGCATTTCTGCAAAAATTAAATAAAGTTTAGTTGCAAGGTTCTTCTTGAAATAAGTACTCACGAAGTATGTACATAATTTTTAGCTAATGGAATCTCATCTCGTTCCAGAGTTGGCTTTCCAAAAGATGTGGACAAATTCATTCATTCATTCTACCAGCAAATTTACATCTACATAATATTTCACCAATCATAAATGCGAGAAAATGCCATAAAGTACTTTAATTTTGCCAATTTCTTCCACCCCAAAGAAACAGCCAATGTAACAACTCTAAACTCTCTTGTATCGCTAATGTTGTTGTTGACAGGTGTAATCATCCCTCTCCGCATTTATTTTTCTAACTTCATGTATTTTCTTCTCCCATTAACCAAAAAACCTGCCTGCATGTAAAATTTTCAGCTTTGTGTGTCCAACGGCATCTTCTTCATCATCTCATAATTCTCTCAATATATTTTTTCACCTGCTCTCCTCCTCGCTCTCGCTTGATGACAGTTGGCATACTTAATTATTATACAGGAATTGATATCCATACCAATCAAATAAAATTTAAAAATATTATTCAGAAAGAAAATTAGCAAAAGTTAAAAGAGAGCCATGAGCACTTCTTCTCATTCTTCTTGGATGAATAGCAACAAATAAAAAAACACAGTTTCGTGTCATGAGACCATATTTAAAAGGCTAAATAGGCATCCCCTCTAATAAATTTTATCGAGCTTGTTTACACCACACTAGCCAAAGATGCAAAATTGAGAAGAGGAAAAAATAAGGTAGTATCATCATTCATTCATTCAAATTATCATTATGGATTTTCGTGTGAGAGCAAGCGAGACGCGATATTATTATTATTTTTTAAATGTTTTTAGTAGTAGAACAAGTGGTCAGTACAAGATATTCTCATGGCCAAGAAGACGGTTGTTTGGTGGTGGAGCCGTGATCATAAATATATTTTTGTATTAAAAAAGTATGAGGTCATGTTGTTGCCGTTGTTTGAAGCTGTTTCCACCTACACCTTTTAGCATTTTTCATTCACGATGAAAAATTCTAAATTTATTAGCATGCTGTGCTGTGTGTGTGTAGAAGTGTAGCTGTTGTTCTTCTTTAAGGCAAAAAATGGCAGCACGCATAATAGCAATTATTATAAAAAGCTACGTACAAGATCACAGATTCTTATTTATTCCCTGCGTATTCTCCGGTCTCAATGGTCTGCCATCGTATTGCATCGCATGACATCCAACTTGACATGAGTTATAGAAATTAAACATGAGAAATAATTACTTTGCATGCAGTTTGTTTAACATTTGTTGGGGGAATTGGCAAAGAGACGAATATATTGTAGCATTAATATTTTATCTGGTCATTACTATACGAGACGACTATGGGTCTGATTAAAAATTTACTTGCAAAACTAATGCTTACAGGCTAAATTTCAGATATCAAAGTATAAGTACAAGTAATTTTGCAAAATGGATGAGCATCGTATTTCTTCATGAAAACTATGGAAACTAATGATAAGTTTATGCAAAATCTCATGTTTCTTGGATGCGAAAAGTGCTACGGAAACAATGCATGTTAGTCCTACTCCATTTGAGATTAACGTTTAATAATATTGTCACTTATTGTACTAAAGATAATCTGTATCTATAGACTGAAAAAAAACTTCAAAATTTCATTGTAAAGTGTTCATGAACTTTGAATGATTACTTCTTATGTAGAGTAATAGAATTTGATATTAATTTGATAATCTATCCAAGCGATTCATTTTACACTGTATACAAGACACATCAACACAAAACTACATAAAAACATTGGTACAACCAGTTGTTGACATATTTCCAAACATTTTAGCCAATGCATGCATTAATTATTGTTGACATAGACATGACTGTCGGAGACTAAAATGAATATGTATATCGAGCAGATTACCCTGATTACCCTGATTACCCTAATTATCTACCTCCAAAGTTGTCTTCAGCCTCCATTCTTAGATACTCAATTGTGCAGAAAGAAAAAGAAAAGAGAAAGTATAAACATCAACAATCAATTTGAAGCAAGAAGACTTAAATGAGTGCACCCAATGTAATTGGCATTGATTGGGTATTGTATGTATCAGTTGGGTATCAATATAATGTTTCTATTCTGGTTAAGAATCCCAATTGTCCAAAATAGCATCGTTTAAGGAATTGTGAAGTTGAAATAGTCATCTTTAAGAACCTGGGAGAACTAGAAGCTGCAGCATTTTTGTGTTGTACTTGTACAAATGACATAATATTCAAAACACCCCATAATTTGAGGTGAAAAAGTACAAGCGCTCTTATAAACTGCTCTAAGCCCACGTACGTATATTTGAACGAAATGGGGATTCGGTGCTGAATAATTACTCAAGATGAAAAGAAAAGACACTGAATAAATGGTAATATTTATTAGTATACTCTTCTCTATGTTTCTACCCATCAATCTTTCTAATTTTTCATTCATTCATTTAAATTCATACACACAGATTTAATCCAACACTTAGCCGCATAACCAGAGTCAGAGTGAGACACTTGAGCAATTTTTCTTTATTTCTTTCAACTTTTTATTTATTAGTTGTTTCAAGAAAACGGAGATACTCCCACCCCCACCACAAACCACCTCATGACAAAAAAAAAGCTTTTTCTCTGTCTCATAGTATGCGCCTTGTTTTGAAAATTATTAATGTCTCCTCAAGAAGAGGACAGCGAATTCAAGATGGGATCTCTTCTTCGTAGCTTTTTTCTCATTGTCCTTCGTCGTAGAAATTTGTTTTGCATTTTTGCATTAATTTACACTTATCATTCTCATTATCGTTATTACACATTTTTACTTAGAACACCATGAGTTTTTAAAAAACTAAAAGAAAATTCAAGAAATACAATCTATAAAAATGCTTTTATTTTCGTGAAAAAAGGATTCTTCTGAGCAGCATCAAGAGAGTATATTACGGGATTACTTCTATTTACACATCATTATTCAACAATTTATAAGTATGAAAATGATGGGACCGAATTTGAAATTATAATATTAAATGCTACCACCAAAGGTGAAGAAAGTGGCCTACCACATTTAAGTTGAAAGATTTGATGTATTTCAACAAAATACAGTAGAAATGCTCATTTTGCTAGTCTTTTTGCATGCTTACCACCTTTATAAAGCCGCTCTATCAGAACATCACTTTTGCTGATACAAGTATAGTAGCATTGTTATTTTTTTAAACAAAATGTATTCCGATTCCGAGATTTGCTGCTTACTGTCATAGTCATAAAACTAATCGTAAGTTAATTCTAAACACTGTGGTATCATTGCAAAATTACATCATAGATTTTATTTTATTTTCTGATATTAGCATAACTCATGAAAAGCATGGATGTAAAAATTGAGACTCCAATTATTTTCCTTTTCATCTTATTTACATAGAGCTTTTATCTCTGTAGTTCATAACTCATCATTACTGTACATACTGTATAAATAATTCTTTACTACATTTTTATTCAGTATTAATTCATTCATCATCACATATTTTTTAACTTGCCGGACCAGCGGTCGGTCGACCCGTCACAATCCATTAATTATCTCAATTGGCTTTCCTACAATTTCATATTCCACCTCAATCATTAATTTTTTTCTCCTATTTTCCCTCGACAAAAGAACTCTACTCGCAACACATGTTATAAAAGCAAATTATTCTCTTTGATGATTAATTCAGGTAATGCGGCCACTTAAAGGTGATATCATCCACTAGAGTAACATGCTTGCCTGTCTTCAAGTGTGCCATTAAAACGCGGCAATTCCTTGAAATTGTAAATTAAATACAGAAATTATTTAAAAATGAAAATATCAGGTATAAAATGAAATGCATAAAGAGGACATCACCAATGAGCCATGAGCAAACAAGCTATGAAGAAGAGATATGCGTGTCAAAAGTGAAGAGGAAGGATTGAACCTGAACGTTGAAAAATTTCTACTTAAAAATTCCATACTAACTGCACATTACACAAAAAATTGAAAACATCAGTTTATTTAGTTTTGTAGCTGCGAGTGTGCCTTTCATTGCTTTTGTATGATCATCTCATAATCATTTGAATTGCTCTTTTGATTTAAATGCATTAAAAGCAAGAGAAGATCAATTCAACCTATTATGAAATTGGTCAATACGTAGAGCGTCTGACGTACCACTGACCACTTTTGAGAGAGTTACGACTTTCAAGCGAAACGAAAATGATGAATAAGTACAAGCAAAACTAGCGATGATCATGGTGATGGAAAAACATGAATGGACCAAGAAAAGTTGACTTTTGGCATGCAGAGGGGACGCTTGCTGTTTGTCTTGTCGGATCGCTTTGGATATTACTTTGCCTGTAGTAATTTTTTTCTGCAGGTGTGTGCGTGCAGTTCACAGGTGTTTCGGATTTGAAAAAAGTATGACGAAATAAGTATAAAAAATAATTTCTACAAAAAAAATCTTTGTGCATTTTATGAATGAATGAATAAAGTAGGGTTTTGGTGGAAGGGAAGGAGAGATGAAGTGACTAATGATCAGAGAGAGAGAGAGAAAGACTTCAAGTTGGTAAATGAGCATGCAAACTTTCAACTAGAAAAGTTGTACCGCGAAGAAAACTGACCGACCGCCCACGCTACCACCACTTATAAATAATAGAATACCATCTTATTATTGTTATTATTAAAAATGTAATTGCATAAATAAATAAGTAATGTGGATAGGTAGGTATAATGAGCGGAGTAGAAAAGTGTGTTTACGTCAAAACCAAAGAGAAATACTTGATGTACGCGCACAAAAGAAAAGAAGAAAGAAAAGAGGTTTCGCATGTTAGATGTTGAATTATATATTTCGCCATTTGCATTATTGAAATTGGCCATCAAAAAGGGCAGAGACAGGTACTAATGGTCATGCGTTTAGGTTACATGAAAATGTTTTAAAAGCTAGTGGAGTCGGAAATGTGTAGAGCGAGTAGAGGGGCAATAGTAATAGTCAAACTATTAATGAATGTGACAGATGATTAAAAGAGTGAACAAATGCTAATTGGTCAAGAAGCATTTACATAATAATACAGCAATAAAGTTTAAAAACAGAATCTCGTAGTTTTAAAGATTCAGAAAAAATACATGCATAATATTTATGGGGATGGGTCTTAGGGGGAGGACTTGAAAATTAAGCGAGATGAGTCATCAGAAATTTTGCATTAAATTTCTGTTTTAAGCAACGGAAAATTTCTGGAAACCATGGCAACATAATTTTCCGGAACTGAACAGCTCGCAGTTTTGCCGACTTCCGTAATGCGTATTCGTAGATCTTTGAGTTTGTGCCTGGTGTGGTTTCTTTTGTCTTTAATATTCGATTTTGAAGCAAGAACGAAAGCGCATCAAAATACTGGTCAAACCACCTTTCTACGATGAGGATGATATGGCGTTCTAGTAGTGAACCTAAGAGGAAGGCGCATTAAACAGAAATTAATATTTATTTTGAAGACATTGTTTTTACATAATGAATACATGAGAAAGGAATTACAGAGAAGATTTGAAAATGCAAAAAATGAAGAAGACAAAATGAAATAAACGGGCGGGATAAAAGAACATGACAGCTCGCTTAAGCATTCCGACACTAGCATCACCACATGGTATTTTCCAATTTTTACGAGAAAAAGTCTAAAAAATATATCCGAGATTTGCAGAATTTAAGAGAAAAAGATGTTTAATGTGTAAACTAGGTATGCATACAAATAGATAGCGTTAAAAGTACCAGTCGCCATTGCATTAGGATAACTTTGTGTGCAATGTGGAGGAGACGACTTTGATTAATTTTTTTCTCTTCACACTGAAGCAGACATGGCTCCGGGTTATATCGCGGGCTGGGGAAATGAATTTAACCCGTATTTAATCGTACCCATTTATCATTTGATTTTAGTGGGTTTTGGGTTAAAATAGGATTTACATGCATTCATATGACACCATTGAAAACCCGCCAAATGTGCATTCAAGTTAATGCATGTAAAAAAGCATTAAAACCCACAACACCCATTTAAACCCACGTACCCGTTAAAACCCGTTAGTACCCGTGCCCACGGGTTTTGGAATTAAAACCCTGGGAAATAGCCATGTCTGGTAACAAGCAATATTTTGTGATGGGTGAAAGTTCTCAGAATTTAATTTAAATTTGTAGTGGAAATTTGCATAAAGGTTTCGGATGAATTTGGATCAGTTCGTGTATATAATCTGATGTGTTTACAAGAATTTCTTGTTTTTTATAGACCGCTCCTACTTTTTGTATTTGTATGAATTCATTGTTGCAAATAGATAGTGTTATTTTTCTTGCTACGTGCGCTCCTGGAGAAATGAAAATGAAACAAAGACTGTGGAAAAATTTCCTGCTTAAATATTCTATTTATTATGAAATTTTTGATCCAGTAATCGCAATGAAGAATCCAAAAAATAGTCCTCATAGTCCTCAATCCCTGTAAAAAAAAACAAGACAATATTTTAAAAATTATTTAAAAAAAACATTACACCTTAAGCTCGGCATGATAAATTGGTCACCACCATTCAAAAAACTAAGGATTTAAAATAACTGCATTAATTTCTCAATAACAATTTACTTTACTATATTCATATTCTAAAAGAAATTAAGTTCAACGTTGCTCGTTGTCCATCTCTTCATGAATTTTGAGAGCGTCAGAACTTTCCTTTGTTGTTTCATCTTGTCTGAAAGTTGTTTCTCAAAAATACCAAAGATGGCGCAAGTGCTCCGATATTAGTCGTAAATCATTGTCAACTTTCATCTTATCGATAACATTTCATTTGTTTTGATGTCTTAAGATTGTTTAGCATTTAGCCTGAAGTAAGTAGATGTACGTTTTTATATGTTCCTTAAGAAATGTTCTTTCCCGTACACTTCCATTACTCGTATTAAAAATTCATTTGACTTGGAAGCTTTCGAAAAATACGGGGTTTTCAGCTGGAGTCGACTAATATCAGATATGTAGTATGTAAGTGCATTAAGTGCATTTGCAGGGAGGCAGACATTATTCATCCATTTAGGATGTTGTTAATTTTGGGGTTCGTTTCTAATTGATATTGCGCGTGATTTGGTCATCTTGAAAATGAATGAGAATTGGGTGGTAAAGTAGAAGTCGTCTGGATAAGACTGGCATCATGACAACTTTACACTTAAAAACACTCTGCCACTCTCCAGATTAGAAAGAGAAAGTGAGAAAGCAGGAAAACGCGAAGAGGATGACGGGATAACTGTCAACCATTCCATGAATTCATATAATTTTCCTCTTTATCGCCATCCCCAACCCAACTATAGAAAGCAGACTGAGAATGAACTTGTGACAAAATTTTGTCCCCTCTCCCGAATGCCTAAAATTTTGTATGTACCACACTTCCGTTTCATGTCTAATCGCATTTCATAAAATCTCCGGAAACTCCGTTTCACAATAAAACCCACTTCAAAATACGTTTGGATTTAAACTGGATATTTTTCATTTT
The DNA here is from genome assembly GCA_034700605.1 of Willowsia nigromaculata. Lineage (NCBI taxonomy): Eukaryota > Metazoa > Arthropoda > Collembola > Entomobryomorpha > Entomobryidae > Willowsia > Willowsia nigromaculata. The sequence continues at coordinate 385 of JAQIXX010006832.1, read as the reverse complement.
ATATTTTTGTCATCCTTTTTTCAGACTGAAGTTACATCCAACATAAGAGTAGAGGGTTGAAACGGTCTAGCCACCCTTTCTATTGCCATTTAGTCTACAGATAACATAATAAACTCTTTTACGAATTACAAGGACAATGTCATCTTTTGCATTATAAATTGCATGTAGAGAAGCCCTTCAACTTAAAATTCAAACCGAAACAAATTTTCAGTGGAATATAAAATTTGGTGTTGGATGTAGAGGGTGGTTTCAAGGTGAAAGGAAAATAACATTCAATACAAGTTAATCTTAATACCGTACCCAGAGGAAATGAAAATAAAAGCATGAGGAGTGTAGGAAGGATATTCGTCATAGTCAAAAGAAACATGGATAAAAATATGCACTC
>JAQIXX010006831.1:0-11687 GCA_034700605.1 Willowsia nigromaculata | reverse complement strand
CGAGAGTCTTTCTCGGCATATTTGAAACGATTCAGAAAAAATCGTTCTCGGATGGGATTAGGAAGGGGAGAACGAACAACATTTAAATGCCATTAAGCCTAATGTTGCTTCGTAATCCGGAAAATATGAGGAGCTCTTAACACTGCAGTCCAGATGAACCCATTCCGAATCTGTCAGACAGATCAATTGTGGGAGGGGGGCTCTCAAAACACATGAACTTCTATACACGAGAAGAAAAGAAAGCACTTAAATGCGAAATACGTCAAAAAAATTTCTGTCAGGAAAATTCCCACAATCTTCAAAAACTTCATGGTAAATTTGTGAAACAGAACTTAAAGAAAGACGATTGTAGAACGTTGACGAAAGTGAGGGCTGGGGGCACGTATGGTCTTCCCCTTCTCTCTGATTCCTTCGCCATTAAAAAAATATTGTTGATCATTTTCCATCTCAATTGTTTTTCTTGCAACTTGTAAAAGTTTGGAGCAAGTATAGGAGTAATTCACAAGCACGTTGTCAAATACGCGACTTTTGATTAAAAAAGACGCTAAAATGATGCTACAACTTGATGATTCCTTTACTAGTGGATTGCTTGATGTTAAGGTCAATTTCCCTGAGGAACTATCATATTTTCATTGGATGAGGTGCATACTGCATTATCCTCATCATTCTCGTAAAATTCAACCGAATACATAAACCAGTTACCTTGCATACATTAATATTCAATTTACACTCTAAAAATTTAAACTTATAGCCCCATGAAACATTCAGTCTATTTTAGAACGTAATATATATTTGCAATTGCAGCATTACAAAATTATTGAATGCAAGTACTCATGCAAACATGCAATCTAAAAAATTAGTACCTGTCAGGTCTCCGCATTGGTAGCATTATTTTAAAAATTTCATACATGGTTGACCACGGTTGGTCTCAAATCGCTCAAGTTATTTAAAATTCCTGACGTTAAAAATGAATTTGTACCCCATAGATCAAGGCGTCATCTTTTATTTGGCCATGAAATGGCCTCTCCTTTTATAAAACTGGAACACTAGGAAGATATAGAAAGTTTTAAACCTTTAGGGAACTCAAACGTTACATGCAAATAGGCAACACTTTAAATGCAAAGCAACTTATTTGGCAGTTTAGAATTGTTTATTTTTATCACCCATATTGCCCATTAGTCCATAAGCATCTAAAACCACAAAAGCTGCAGGAACATTTGAAGAGTAATAATTGCTTATTGAAAGGAGTGTAATACCTGAAACCAAATGATGGACAACTTGGCATTTAGATAAACTAGTGATAAGCATACGGATCCTGTTGAATACTCATGCATGCATATTGGAGGCTCACAAAATACCTAATACCAAGCCCTGATCACACCACTTTTTTGCTTAATTTTATTTCTTTAAGTTACTAAAGTTTTTAGGGGGGTGAGACATAATAAATCTGCTTACTTCCTTCAATTCTCGACTTTTGGACAAACTACACATTTTAAACTAACAGTTAAGTCTAATAAACCTCTGTATATGTACATGGTATATGATGTAAAGCAAGTCAATCTACGCCATGCTTGTCAATTTGGACAAATGAATGTACTGTACTGCGTAAATTCGCAGTTATGTGATTTCTCAATGTTATTTCTTCAATGGCCATACATTCATTGGTAAAATCTGTGAAGTGACAAGATTGCTCATTGTAAGACAGCGCATACGAATACGGGATCCCTAATAATCATGGTCGAGGGTCAGCTTTTTAAAGCCACGGTATTTACCCACACAAAAGGAAGATTTCAAATAATTAATCTATCAAAAGTCAGATTTTTATGAAAAATCCCATAAGACACATGTACCCAGAAGTCTATTTTATTGCGTAAAAAAGATAATACTCGTATTAGACGGTTTTTAGAATGCAAACTAGGGTTTTGCATGTTTAAAAAAGGTTTTTATAAGCTACATACACCAAGGCTTTAAATCAGTGATCTCGTTCATTCAAAACCAAATTCCCGTTTTTATTTTGTCACAATCATCACGGAAACTTGTATAACAATAAGGCAGTTAATCACTGAAGACTTAACTTTGAGAAGAGTTAACAAAAACAAAGCTTCATATTATTACTATACCTAGCATATTTCGGAATTTACAATACAAGTAATGTGAGCAGTAATTCGTTTTAATGTTCAAGTCTGCTATTGTTATGTACAATATCAAGTTTAAAAAAATAGACCATAAATACGTACTTCCAATTACAACACTCTGAATAAATAGATGCACATGTAGTATTGCCTAGTGGGTAATACGTTAGAGAAGTAACCCAACATTTCAGTCTAAACATTTGCCTATATAATTCACTTTGAAGCCTTACAGAGGCACAGCTTACGTGCACAAAGCCAGGTAAAGCATGCGAGGGAAATTTGGGAGCTTTAGGTACCTCTTAAGTTTCCTAGATTGTCATGGGCCTAACACTTCAACGACCTCCACAATTAGCTTCATACCAACATATGTAGGATTTGCTTCTCTATTGGTTATGCGTTCCAGGTACTTTGCAAAGAAAAAAGACGGCTTCGCGCATTCAAGTTGACAATATTCAAGCAGAAAAAATATCTCTAGATCTACGCCAGATGTATTTTTCGTTTCTTTGAATATCTTTTCATCAATCTTCATGTTTTAAAATTGACAGTAAGAACTCTGGTGTGTGAAGTCTCAGTAATGTGAGCATTTTAGTCTTCTGGTGATTTTATTTTGTCTGACTTCTCGAGACGGAATATAAAATTTTCAAAACACAATAGAATTCACAGACATCAAGTCACAATGCCAGACAAACAGTACAAGTGCAATATTTGCGACAAAATGTTTTCAAGAAATCAACATTTAATTGATCACACTAGAGTGCACACGGGAATAAGGCCTTACAAGTGTGAAGTGTGTCAAAAATGTTTTAAACAAGCAAACGCATTAACTGATCACATCCGAACGCACACAGGAGGCAAACCACACGTTTGCAACGTATGCCAAAAAGCATTCAGCCGATCTGGAGACCTTAAAAGACATCAATTATTTCATACGGGAGAGAAGACTTTCAAGTGTGACGTCTGCGAAAAGAGATTTTCCCTTAAAAGTACATTGACAAAGCACGTAAGGGTTCATACTGGTGAAAAACCGTACTCATGCGAGATATGCAGTTTATCATTCGCTCGAATACAGACTTTGAAACATCACCGAGACACACACTCCAAGGAAAAACAATATGAATGTGCTATCTGCAATTAAAGATTTCAGACAACACGTGGTCTATATTTGCACAAACAAACACGTTCGGATCGACACAAATGTAAAGTATGTGGACATTGCTGTCATAGCAATGCAGATTTACGTGTGCATCAAAGAACCCACACTGGCGAACGACCTTTCCAATGCAATTTGTGTGAGAAGAAATTTACAGTCGCATCGTCCAGAAGCACACACATCCGCGGACACTTGGGTGAAAAACCAGAAAAATGTTTGATTTGCAACAAACGCTTTACTCAAACAAGTGACCTAAGAAGGCATCTGCGCAAGCATTTTGGTATGCCACATTTCATTTTACTTGAGCGTGTTCAATCTCTTTTATGATTCAATTTATTTTCTTGTCAAAACATTAATTGAATTTTTTTATAATTTAGGACAATCTGAATGCCTGTTTTGCTTTGAACTGATGCCAAAAGAAATGCTGGAAACACACATGCGGAGTCACACAGGAGAGGTATAGCTTTGCGTGCCGCTGGAACTTTTATGGTCACACGGACACAACCCTTTTTTGAATTTTGCAATCAAATTGCGATGTAGTTGCAAATCAGAACTTAAGTTAACCAATGTGTTGTTGCACTATTGCTATTGAAGCACAACTTTGCTAATGCAGTTTCAAAAAATTACAGCTTCGTTTTGTCGTCAACAAAATTTACAAAGAACATAATTTTAGTTAAGAGATAAAATTTTTATGGTATTGGGAGTTTGGAAATAAAACATTTAATAATTATAATGTTTAGTGGCACGATAGTATGTTGTTTGAATAAAATCTTTATTTTAATTTTAATGCTACGTTGTCAGTATCACATTTCCAACTGAATAAACAGAATATTTGAGTTTTGTAACAGATTACTTGATGGTGAAGTTCTAATTTATTCTCTTAAAAAGTCGCAGTTAACACAGAAATTCAATTTTAGTTTTGTAATGTGAAATCATCATTAAAAAATATCATTGAGTTGTCTCAAGCGAATACTTTCATTCATCATTTCAATGAACAGCGATGCGACTGGGGTCCTTAGGAAGAGGTTTGTGGCTAAACTTGCTGACCTTGGCGTCCTCCAGCTGAAGAGCTTGGTGCTTGACCCCTGGAAGCGAAGGATCCACAGAGTTCCATGGCTGCTTCGGGATCCTCCTTGAACAACTGCTGGTAGCTCGGCGAATCCCCCAAACTAGTATGGTTCCTGACAATAAATAATTCAGATTCGTCTAAGGTTGGAAAAATGCCTGCCTTTAATACAAACCCCCTCTCTCCTCCCCATATATATTCCCGCATATTCACTGATCAATATCATTTCTTGACATTTTTGACACGGAGACAGCCGTTTTCCAACTGAATTAGAGAGGTGGATGAACGTCTACGCAAATGCCGTTTCTTCAAAATTCCGGAAAATGTGAGAAGCGGCAAGTCTCCTAAAACTGCAGTGAAGGTAAAAAAAATCCGTAATCTCATAGAGGTCATTTGGTTAAAAGTCAATACTCTCAAAAGCCATGAAACTCTACACACAAAAACTAAAGGAAGCATTCCAATTTTCAAATGTCAAAATTATTTTCCAATGAGGATATTACATGATCCACAAAATGAGTGCCAAAAGTGACTGCAGGTGTCACTGACCGTCTCCTCCTTCTCATCCATTCTTTCACAAAATAAAAAAAAACATATTAGAGTAAAGACAATTAAATCATACTTGGAGGACTAGTTCTCCAGTGGAACCATCAAATTTCTATTTGAGGAGCTGCATGTCTCATTGTCATCGTCATTTCTATAAAATTCTACTAAATACATATTCCAACTCCAAATATATTTTGCACACCTGCCTTTAATTCACTTCATAAAAATTTAAACATATAGACCCAATGAAACCAGCAGTCTGTTTTAGAACGTAATATTTATTTGGAGCATTCCAGAATTAGTGAATATAAATATTCATGCCAATACGCAAATTAACAAATATTCAATTTTGCACCTAAGAGGTCTCTGCATTGCTGGCATTATTTTTTAAGCTTCTTTTGTCGCTTAAATTTGTTGGTCTCAAATCATTCCATCAAGTTGTACGAAATTCCTGCATTTTAAAAGGCATTTTCACCCAGATCATGGCGTCATCTTTACTATGGTCACAAAATGGCCTTTTCAATTGTAAGGCCGGCATTCTAGAAACTATAGAAAGTTTTAAAATCCTTATATGAACTCCAATGCTTGGCAAATCAGCAACACATAAAATGCAAAGGAACTCATTTTACAGCTTATATTTGTTTATTTTTATCTACCATATAATGTACAGCTAAAGCCACAAAAGCTGCATGAAAAATTTGAAAGGTTATAAATGTAGATTTAATGGCGTCTAGTTTCTGAAACAAAGAGATGAATACCTAAGGATTTTGATATGCTTGCAGCATATGGATCCCCTGGAAAAGGTGTGCATGTATATTTGAGGCTCAAAAAGTACCTAAAACCCAACCCGGATTGCACTAAATTTTTGGGTAAACCATATTTCCTTATATAATCAAAGTTTGTAAAAAATACGACCTACGTGCATTAAGAAAAAGAAATCTACCTACTTCCTTCACTTCTCAGGTTGAGACACTGGATACAGTACATATTATAATCTTAACAATTCAGCTTCAACATGTATATTTTCGTACTGCAATGCTTTGAATGATAGAGCTTACGTATGTAGATTCATGTAAAACCTGTCTGAGAGTTTGGGAGCCTTAGGTACGACATTCAGTTACTAGGGTGCAACCGCCATACACCACCACAAACGCAACAATTAGCTTCATACCGTCATGTATGCAGGACTCACTTCATTATTGTTTTCGTAGTCCAACGGCCAAGCTCAGTTTTTACTTGCTATCACTTGAAGAAACTGAAATAGCTTCCTTGGGTATTCAAGTTGAAAATATTTAGCAAAACAAATCCCAAGTTTCCATTTAATTACTCCAGAGTCAGTAAAATAAGAGGTTGGCAATTGTGTGTGCAAGTTGAAACGTTACGTATGACAGATATTTTTGTTTTTGTAAAATAACCTGTTCATGAACATTTTCATTTTTTAATTGACATTAGAATACATGTTGAATAATAATTTCAATAATAATTGATCGCCTGGTTGAGTTACGCTAAATCTTTAGGTGAAATAAGAAAAAATACGCATCTTTTCATTCTTGTTATTTGCACAAAAACCTATTAAATTAGCACTCCAATTTTAATTCACACAACAGCCATTAATTTTCATCGTAACTTTCCAAAAATGTGAAATATATAACCCCAATAAAATCAGAGGTTAAATTTATTACGTAAAAAATCCCTTCATGAGATTTCATACTGCAATAGCAATTAATTGCATGAACGTAGAACAGGTTTTTGCGTTTATAAAATTTCTTTTTAAATTACGTACACCAACGCTACAAATCAATTGGCGTCAATCATTCAAGACATTCGAATTATCTATATTTTAAATCCCAAAACAACCATTTAGAGGACATATCTAAAAAAATTAACCGTCTTAAAGCTCTAATTCGGGGAAATTCTAATGCATACGATATGAAAAATGGTTCAATTTAGTGTTCACGTCCCCCCATTGTATGAGTGTTCCGAGAATAAAAGCCATACAGCTACATACATTCTCTAGCCAAAGGTTACATGTGAATCTAATATTGCTCGGTACTAAATACTTTGGGATGCATAACTCAACATTTCAGCTTAAACATTTCATTATGGCTTACGTGCAAACACTCATGTAAAGCCCGCCTGGTAAATTTAGGAGCTTTAGGTACTTCTTAAGTTTCCTTAATTTTGAGGCGCCAATCACTCCTACAAACTCAACATATAGCTTCATGCCGACGTATGTAGCATTTCTTTCACTTTTGCTTAGGTATTCCAAGGCTCAAGTTAACTTTTTAGAATCTATCACTTGTAAACAGGAAAAACGTAGTTTCAGGGAATCATCCGCGAATAATTTGGTTTCATTCCAAATTCGTGTAACAAGAGGTTGGCCTTTGTGTTCGCAGGTCAAAAATATATTTGTTTTTGCATACCAGACTTCTTGTTCGTTTCTTTTAAAAAAATCATTAACTCAAATAATCTCGTTTTCAAAATCATATAACGATCTCTCTTGTTAAAGGTTCTAGTTATTTCAGTAGTTTATTGTTCCAGCGAATTTTAAATCCGACACACCGAATGCTAATTCAAATTTTCTAAAGAAAATTGAATTCACAGTTACCGAATCAAAATGTCAGATAAACGACAGAAGTGCAATATTTGCGACAAAATGCTTTCAAGCAAAGAAGCTTTAAACCGGCACCCGAGGACATACTGGAGAGAGACCTTACAAATGTCAGTTGTGTCATAAGGGTTTCAAACAAAAAACAACATTAACTGCTCACAAACGTGTTCACACTGGGGACAAACCACACGTTTGCAACATATGTCAGAAAGCCTTTACGGAATCCACGAACCTTAAAGCACATCAATTAGTTCATACAGGGGAAAAGAATTTCAAGTGTGATGTATGTGATAAAAGTTTTTGCCTGAAAAATAATTTAATAGTACATCTAAGCCAGGAAAAACTAGATATTTTATATGGGTTGAGCATAGAATATGAGATATTAGCAGTAACAGAAACATGGGGGAATGACTTCAAAAACATCAATTTGAATAATTTTACTCTCTATGAGTCTATTAGAACAGGGAAAATAGGAGGAGGTGTTGGCCTATATGTGAGTAGCAAAATGCAATGTACTAGATTTAATAACTTTAAATTTAACGATAACAATGAGTTCGATATTGTATGGGTAATTTTACGACCGCATTATTTACCTAGAAATGTATCAGTACTTGCAATCGCATGCATATACATACCTCCTAATAGCGCAAAAAATGTTCAGCTTAAACTGTTAAGATGCCTCATTAATGCATACGAGAATATTAAGAGCAAATATGTATCTCCTGGGTTTATCATAATAGGGGACTTCAATAGATGGAAACATGCAAATTCTTTTAAAAATGCAGCACAACTTCACCAAGTAATTAGCTTCCCAACATTTTTTGATGTGAATAATAATAAAAGCTCCATGTTAGATTTATTATTTACAAATATTGAAAAATGGTACAATAAACCTGTGTCAATGCAACCATTAAAACATGGAAAATATTTTCATGTATGCATTGGTATGACGCCAAGAAAGCAAATAGTTAGACAGCAAACTGCAGTAAAAATAGTAAAGTATAGAGATTATACATTAGAGAATTTAAATGATTTTGCAAACTTAATAGAAGTCACAAATTGGGACCCATTTTACAAAGCTCAATCAATTGACTTTAAGAATGAGTACATGAATGTAGTACTTCAGAATGCATTTGAAGTTACGTTCCCTGAAAAAGAAAAAACGATTAGGGCTAATGATAATCTATGGGTCACACCAGAATTGGTAAAATTGTTTAGAAACTTTAAAAGAATAAGCCCCAAAGATAGGAAAAAATTCAAGCACAGCAAAGAAATAGCAGCTAAAGTACAAGAGGCCAAAGAAAAATTTAATGCAAAGATTCAGGAGCAAATAGTCAAGAAACCAGGTGGTATTTATGATACAGTAAACAAACTTTGCTCCCTTAACCAGAAATGTAGTCCAGTTGAAAAATTAGCACTAAGTGAAAACATGAACCTCTTTGCAACCCTGAACATGATAAATACTCATTTCTCTGATATAAACAATAGGTATGAACCTTTAAGAGAAGTAGAATTTAATGAGCCAATTAATAGTAATTGTTTATATGTAAATGAGTTTGAAGTCTTGAAAGCTTTTGAAAAATTAAAAATAAGCAAATCCAATGTACCAGGTGCGCTTCCAGTTCGATTTCTTAAGTTTGCTGCTATTCATGTCGTACCTATGTATACGCACATAATTAACTATAGTTTTGAAAATAAAAAGGTTCCAATTGAATGGAAAAAAGGTTTTATAACCCCTGTACCGAAGGATAATAATAATGTAACAGTAGATAACCTTAGACCGATTACTCTTACAAATATATATAGCAAGATAATGGAAGAATTTATGGTTAAGCGAATATATGAACAAATCAATAATAAATTGAACACAAATCAATATGGAGCCATTAAGAAATCATCAACTGCACACTATTTAGTATCATTATATGATTTTGTTCTAAAGGCGTTAGATAAGCCAAATACATATGTGATTCTAGTACTGTTAGATCTGTCTAAAGCATTTGATCTTGTTGATCACAATGTACTAATAAAAGTAATGCTTAACCTAGAAATAAATTATAATGATATTATGTGGGTAGCTGACTTCCTGAGGAACAGATGTCAATGTACTAGGTACGAAAACATTTTGTCAAATTTCTTACCCCTAAGTAATGGCACTGCACAAGGCTCAAAAATAGCAATAAACCTATTCATTATTCTAGTTGATACCCTATTAAATGATTTTCACCAAAAACACGGTTGCAAAGATAATATTATGAATGCTTTTGTTGATGACATGACTATAGCTGAAGCTGTTAAGTATGATAGTGTGCCCTTAATGAGTAACTATGTAAATGATATAAATGATTGTTTGAATGCAAATAAGATGAGTCTCAACCCTAAGAAAAGTAATGTCATTATTATAGACAAGTCAACAAATAACAGATATAGTAATTACAAAATAATAATTAATGGAACAGAGATTCCAAAATCAAATGTTTGCAAACTATTAGGGGTAATGATAAATGATAAAAGTGATTGGAGTGATCATGTGAACTCAATCTATAATAAAGCCTGTAAAAAATTATACATATTAAGGAAACTTAAATATTTCGGATTTTCTGCAACCCAGCTAACAAAAATGTATGTATCCCATATTCGATGTGTCTTAGAATACTGCTGTGTTCTCTGGTCTAATTACCTTACACTTGAACAAATGGGCAAGCTTGTGAGTGTAGAGAAAAGGGCCTTGTCAATTATAATAGGAAGGTATGTAAATCGAGCTAACTACACTTTAGTTTGTGAAACTCTAAATATAATAAAACTATCAAATAGGTGGGAAGTACTACTGGGCAACTTTGGCATGAAAATGCTAAAAAGTGAAAGATACAAACATTGGTTAAATAAATATCAAATTATTAGAAAGCCAACTTACAGTAGTAGGTATAACAAAAATAAATATAATTTTAGAATAGTACCTAGCAAATATGAGAGATACCGCAGGTCGACAATTCCTTCGTTAATTAGATTGTTAAGAAATAAATGTTAACAATAATTATTTTCATTTCTTTTTAAGTAGTTTAATCTCTATCTCACAGCGCCTTAAAAGGCAGCGTGAACTTCTTCTTTGTTTGCCATTCAATGTATTCCTTATTCCCTTACATGTATCATTTTCGGTTATATGAACTTCTGTAATGTAACTGTGTAAGATGCAAATGATTCTTGAATAAATGATAATAATAATAATAATAATAATAATAATTGGTTCCCATTCCTATACACAAAACCTCATTTCAAATATATTTTGACTGTTGACTTTTTATATATAAGTTGACAATAATCCCAATCTCTCCCATAAGCTGGTCTACAGTACATTCCAAAGGACATTTAGTTAAATTACATTTCGCAACACCAGGGTCCGTATTCCCGAAAAACTCATTTCCACCATTCATTCTAGTGAAGATTTTCATAATTGCCACCTTCTCCATTTTTCACAATGATATCTAGCATACGCCGCAGTGTTTTTCCTTCTTGCATAAAAATAACCCAATTTCAAATAGTTTGGTCTAAAGTTTTTATGCTTTCAATATGATACCTGAAAAGTATTAATCGGATAAGTATAATCGCGCACTTTTACAAACATATAACACATAAACAAATTTTAGTTGAAAAATTGTTAAATTTAATATTTTGCTGTTTGGTTTGCACACATCGGTTTTTTTTGCAATATTATTCATTTTATTACCACTTTCACGTTGCCAGAAGAAAGTTTGGTTTTCAATTATATATTTTCAAGCTCCTAGAATTCTATATGCCTCAAAATTCATAAGTAGTTTTATCAGTTTCTTCTAGTTTTTATGAAATTAATTCTGTCAACTACATGTATTTATTTTAACACATTTTTGAAACATGGATTAGGTAATAGCAGTTTCCTTAGCCTCGAATAATAAAAATACTTTAAACCTTACACAAGCACTATATGTTTAAGCTGTGTTTTACTACGGCTTTATTTTGCATCAAAAAATAAACGACAAGAAATGAAGATTTTGTAATTGCGTAGCTATACACGTATACATAAATGTTACAACGACGGCAAAAAGCCCTACACAAAGTGAGAAAAACAATGGGAGAAGATTTCTCACCCGCTAAACTAAAAAGAATTCCACCTCGTGTAGTTTATCTTCCCCCTAATTGTCATTTTTTAGG
>JAQIXX010006830.1:0-11689 GCA_034700605.1 Willowsia nigromaculata | reverse complement strand
TTTTCGGTTTCGAAAAATTAGTGAAATCTGTACATTTCATCATTTTGACGTTGTAACCACCGTGCTCTTTTCGTGCGCTCTCCCAGATTGAAATATAGTCATCAGGAATATGAATAGGTCGGCCACGAAGATTGGTTTCAATTTTTGCATGAACCGAATCCACTTCCATCTGCGTATGTCCTCTCTCCAAGTACTTTTGAATAATGATTTTCTTTTTCTTCACGGCATAGTGTAACAATGCATTTGACATTATTGCGTTCCTATTCTGGCTGGTACTTCCATCACTGAAGATAACAATAGGTAGGTCGTCATTGAAGTGTTCATCAAAATACGAAAGCAGGCAAGAAGGAAAAGCGGATCCCACCATGTCAGCTTGTGTCTCATCCCATAGAAAGCACGTTGCGTGAGCACTAGCGAGATCAAAAACTGTAAAATTATGAACTATTAATTTTGTTTTATAGTAAAGCGCACTAGCATTAAGCACCGGACACAAGAGCACTTTTTGGACATCCATTGTGATGAAATGGATTCTTTTTTCCAAAGCATCCAATTTATCCTTTGCCTTTTCCGCCCTGGCAGTATCCTTCTTTTCGATGTGGGCATCATACTGTTCTTCGGTAATGTTTCCAGCTTCACGACTTGCACAAATGTCACATTGGTCCTTTTTTGGTTGATAAATACCAATATTGTTCTTGGTAATTAAAGTATCGAAGGCAGTAAGGCAGACAGGCTTGATCTTATTCGCTGTACAATGATCTAAGTATGCAATGTAGAGCTCCACTTTGGAACGGAAGTTTGGCTCCAGATAAAGCTTGTTCGTGTCCTTCCTACAATAATGACTTGGCAGTTTGGGAATCATCTTCAGAAAAGCATTAGCATCTGTTATAGATCCTCCTTTCCTCTTTGGGGATGGTACAGGCTGTTTTTCAATGGGCTTCTTCGTCAACCAACCCCGTACTTGCCGTTTTCCAATTCCCAAGGTGGCCAAGAACATCTCTCGACTCACTTGCTTCCTGATGCCGTGAAGCTTTAAGTAGTAAAGAAAAGTTATATTTTTTCGTGTTTCGCCAGTTTTAGTGGTACAACGGTGAGGCACAGTTTGGTCAACCAAGGACAGTACATATGATCGCTTTCCTTCCCATCCCAAAGACTTCCAAAATTCATCAAAAATGGCTTGCCGGTGTCCCAATGTAAAATCATGACAGAAGCGATTTATTCGTTTTTTACAACCACTGGAGTGACATGGAGGGCCAAGTTTACGCTCACTTCGTGGTGAGTCTTGAGGAGTCTTCTTTCGCTTTGTGACAGGATCCTTGATGGTGGAGTAGCCAACGTAAAATTCTCCTTTCATTCTCTTTTCCTGATTTGCTTTCCTAAAAGAGAATTGTCGTTTCTTTCTTGAGGAAGTTGGATTTGGGGACTAGAAAACAAAATATTCCGTCATTGATTCGATTTTAAGTACTCATGGCCTACTGAAATAACATAAATTTTCATCCTCTTAAGTGCCATTAGAAGAAGTACCTCGTTTCCGGGCGAAAGGGAGGGACTTTCACATGCATAATTTTCATAAGGCTCGATTAGGTCATGCAGCAGGTCACTTCCAGGATCAGCAATCCGGTTTTCCCTTGTACGGGTTGGAGCGATTATTACAGCAGATATTCCATTTGTCACTGAAAGGCTCTTGAGTTTAGGCTCACTAGCTGTTGAAGCAGAAGGACCACTGAGTTCAGAAACTTGTCCATGGATTCCAGCTATATTGATAAATTACATGTGTTTTGGAGTTCCATTAGTCTGAAACGACTCATTCTAAAAGTAAAAAGTGCACAAATTGATTATTTATGGTACTTACAAACTAGAATTCCACTCTCCAGACATGCCAATGTAATTTCTTCGATTGTGTGACATTCAGAATCAGAAATTTGATAATCTGATTCTGAATCAGAATTACGATTGTCCATTGTTAGGTAACCTCGGTAGCAGTTAAAGGAGCAATTAAAATGTTCGAAATTATTTGAAACTGCAGGAATACACCATTTACCTTGTTTGGTACGAATCATTTACTTGCAAGAAATAGGAATATTTCCTTGGCTCTCATCCTCACAGAAAATTGTACCAAGCCCAATGTTTTTGGTACCAAAATGAAGGAAATTTCACGGGCTATCTGATGCCGTTAAAATCGCATATTGCCCATATGAAGCATATAGACCGTTCTGCGAGGCTTCAGAAGAATCACATAGCTCGTTTCCACATTCAATTTTTTTATCACATAGCCCTTCCTGTATTTTTTCCCTCGACATGTTGGAGTGACATTGAAAGTTATGAATGTATCTCTTTCTTCCGGTCTCTTGGATTACCTATTTAACTATGATACATAATGGGATACTTATGAAGACCAAGTTCTGGGATGTATCAGGTTACTTATGTTTGTAGGTATTAACGTTATCATGAGTTGCTGATCCACTTTTTATTGGGTTTCTTATAACCGAGCAACAACATAAGATTTGGGGTTCTGAATCGGATCTGCAATGTTTGTTTCAGGAAATGGGTGTGATCAAGCTACATATTCTGTAAACCATTTCCGTTTTTTATCTTGATGTTTGGAACAATACCGCTAAATATGATAGTGTAGTGATTTCGCTAAATCTGCTACAGAATAAATATCATTTTCTGATGTTCAAATTTTATGGTAACATATAAACTTTCTTTTACAAAATGAAGTACGTCTATGAAAATATCAAAAAACATATATGGAAGGTTTTTCCAAGTCTTTGTTTATTAAATAGTAGACATCCGCAAGTCACAGCCATGAAACCTCAAGCCATTTGTGTAAGCCGTTAGAAAAGTCTTAGGACAACTTTCATGAATTTGTCAAATGTCGAAGTCCAAACTGTGATCCATCTCAAAATACACATTTATTTGATTTGAAAATGGCTGTAAGAGTACTCGAGCTTAAGCAAAATATCTTATATAGTATGCAACCTTTTATTTCCATGTATTCAATTAGGTAATGGAATTCACTCTTTAAAAAACCAACACTCAAGTTGCCTAGGGATGTGACATGCAAGAAACAAAACCATTCCTATAAATACTTGTGATAAGAAGTAATGCAACCGTACGTTCTATGATATAAAAAAAACAAAGACATTTTCACAAGAATAAGGTATTCATCAAGCTAAGGAGAGCAAAACAAAAGAAAATGTCAAGTAGAGATAAGATGACCTTTAAGTACTCAAAAGAAAGATGAATATTAGATTCCCACGGGGAAAGATGCTTTTATATAAGGCTCATTCCGATTGCAGAACACTTTTAGTTCAAATATTTACCTATGTATGTATGTAAATTGGGAAGGTCAAATATTTACCTAAAGGAAGACACAACAAGTGTGCAGAGAAAGTCTTGGGTAACGGATGCGCCAAATTTTCATGTGCAGACAAGAAATCAAATAAGTCAATTTCAAAATTTGAAATTTACTATTTTAAAAGTTTTTAGTTCGTATACTCGTGTGAATTGCTCAAACACTGGAAATAGCAACTATCAAAATTCCACAAGATATGGTAAGGTATATTCAAACGATTTGTTAGGTTTTTTCTTAATTTAACTGAGCCTTTTATCTTTAAATATTTTTAGAACATTACCATAAACATGACAGAGAATACCACTATTGACGGCAGTAAGGTAGTTAAGTAAGAGTAAATCAATAAATTTGACTGTCAAAACATTTAAATTTTGTTTGGTATTTACACAAAGTTAGAAGAAGATTCCAGTGCGTGGAACGCAAATGGAGCAATGTGGATCATCCTTTTCTTCATTCCACTTGTGGCAGTTGGTATTTGTTTGATTGACTGTTATGTTGGAATACGGGAAGATAAAATGAGGAGAGTAAGTCAAAGTATTATAAAGACTTTGTTTTGCAATTTAAATGACATTCGTATAAATTTGTTGAGTTTATTTTACGTAAAGTATTCAAAATTTTGCTAAAGATTTGACAATGAGATTCAAATGCAAACTGTAAAATCGTTTAATTGATTGAATTGATTAATGTTTACAAAATTTCATTGTTTCATTTTTAAAAAATTGTGGTGAACGGATAGTTTGTAGAATTACATCATTATTTAATATAACATGCAACATTATGGTGAAAGCTAAACAATAAAGCATATCCCACCACAGTATTATTGGCAATAATTAATGTGCAATTATTTTTTATCAAAGTTTAATTGAGCTCAACGGTGAGCTCAGCTGATGTAACTTTTTACAGCATATCATAAAACAAATCCATTAAAATACTGCCAAAGTCGTGGGATTGACAAATCGGAATCGGAGAGCACAAAGTAAAATTGCTGGGTGGAATCAACACATTGAATCTGAACAAAAGGCAATAAAATATTTCTAAGGAAATTTGACCACACATTAGGTAAATATTTTCCTGGGATAGATGACGGATTTTAAGTTATGACAGATTTCCTCCCAACCTATTTCTTGTGGGCGATTTTCAGTTAGACATTACCGGCTGTTTCGATTGTGGTCACTGTTAATATGTAAGCATAGTCTATCTAGTATGAACCCTGCGGTTAGTGTTGAATCTGTTGCCTCATTCAAATTAGGTATCCCTTAGTATTGTCATTTCTCATCTTTCAAATAACTTTCACCAAGCCTAATCCAGCTAATTTATTCAGTGTTAAAAATGTCCCTGCAAATCACAGTTTACCTGAAACAGAAAGTAACCTATCATTTTTGTTCAAAAATATAACAATTTGCAAAAGATGTCCTAACCTGAACTGTTCTGAATCAAATCAAAATACTCCATACAATCAATGAATGCAGTTAAATATCTCCACAGAAAATACTCTTCCAATGAACGTGTTTCTCTAAGAATGATAAATGTGAAATTCTACGCATGGCAGCATAACGAGCGAGGAAAGTTTTATTGTAAAACAGGTTTAAACCTAACTTTCATTATACAAGGAAGAAATTAGTGTTTTTATACTATATGTGAAGCAAAAACATATGTATAAAAGACAAAAATAAAATTTCTATACTAAAAATCAGTGCTTGGAAGATTTCAAAAAACAAAAAAAAAACAAAAAAGGTACTCGAATAAGGATTTTTAAAAGCGTAGGCGAAAAGCAGCAATAACAAAATATTCTTTTTTAAACATCAGCAATACACTCCCTTGGTATGATCAGTTAAAACATCTGCATCATATTTTTTTAATTGCTTCATCATTTAAAGCAAGTCTAAGCTGTAGTAATTCTATTAACTCATTTCATTTCTAGGTAGTACAGGATTGAATGAAGGGAAATTTACCAACTTAACCAAAGCTTTATAAATTACAAAATAGATTTCAGCCTTGGACTAACCATATCTATGACAACAATCAAAAAGTTAGATCAATAATATCTTCTGAAAGACATGAAATTAGGAATGAATCATGATTTCATTAATTATGATTTAAATGAGAAACTTCCACAGTAAATACAAGAAAACCTATGTATCCATATATTTGTACAAATAAGTACATTTTTATTACAAAGTCATTAACAAAGTACAAATATTATCCAGAACTGTATTCATTATATCAAGAGCGGTAGACTTTTTCGCACTGAAAAATGGTCCTAAATCTAACCCAAACGATTTCGTAGCCTTCACTTGTCTCCTACAAATTCTATTGCGCATCACTTCCTCGCATCCACTCCAATACGCAATAAGCTCTTGCGTGTGCCAATGGCTTTGATGCGTGATGACAAAAGAATATTATCAAACAAGTGACAAAAACTACAATAAAGCAAACAAAAATATGGAAAAGGAACTCTAAATAATGAACAAATCGAATTGCCCCATACACTCCGACAACAACGGGCGAAATTCCAGCACCTGCCATTGTTGGAACATAAATTTGCACGAGAGAATTTGTACCCGTAGTTACAATACACAACTGATTATGCAAATGTCGACGATTTTGAAAATTTTCTTTTATCGTTAGAGTTTTGCTATTTGAATCAGATGCTGACCGAACGTGGGTTGTCAAGGGAGCAGATATTGTTTCCTGTGTTCTAGCGGTTTTTACCTTATTAATAATTCTCTTTTACTTTAGAATTTTCACAAATTTTTGTAAAAGTATGCACAATTTATAAGCCATGTCATTTCGTTGAACATGGCATTCTCCATTGAATTTACTCATGTTCAGATTTTCTAGCGTGAGGATTTCAAACACAGAGGTACCATCAATCAAAACTAATATTTTGCTCAGACACCCCATAGCTCCATAAAACCCCACAAAACCATCTATCAAAGAAACAATACACTTTTTAACCAAAGGTGACGTATCTGCCAAACCCAATCAATTGCAATAGTTCCCGTATCGTAAGACCGATAGAAAGGAAAAACACAAACGCATAAAAGAAACAACAGAAATCCGATGGAAAGTCCATAAATGAAGAGTTGTGGAAAGAGTGCGACACGATTTGAAAGTGGCCATGGCCAGCCTTGATGATGAACTCCTCCAACATTGAGGATATGAGTATTTACTAAAGCAACATATTGTGAAGTGCCAGATCCCCAAGAGTCCATGTTGTACCAGGATGCTGTGTACTGTGCTATTAGAGCCAATACCAGAATATTAAAGAGGAGTTCCTCTGGATCGAGAGGTTTGTCGCTGTTCCAAAATGAGTAGACCTGACAAATCGGAATGAATATTCCAATGAAAGAATTGTGAAGCTTCTGGTAATTCCACCAAGGCAGTTTCCACCACTTTCTGGGTTCAAGTCTAGGATTCGCAATGACGCGACTGGTTTCTTTATTGTGGAGTATATGGAGTTGAACGAATTTTTGGACAGTTATCTGAACATTTATATATGCTTGGCTGATACTCATTGTTGACCAGAGAATAATAATAAGTACTTTTTATTTTAGACTTGAAATGCTATTGCAGCATTTATTATAATGCGAGGAAAATATGAATTATAAAATTAGCTTAAAACTCAGTAATGTAGAGAAGACTGGGAGATTTAACTCGAAATACGCCCTGAGTTCCACTAAAACTTATTTATGTCAACTGCTACTGTTTTTTAAATGTGGTTTTTAATAAAATACGAAATTGCAATAAAATGTATTTTAAAAACCAGTTTCTTAATATTAAAACATATTCGTAACTAGAGGAAAAACAAGGTGGGCGTAGACAGCCAGGCAAATCATATCATATCGAATTTTTCGATATTAATCTGGGCATACATATCTTGGTACGATTTGGATATGATGTGGGCTTGATATGAAAAACATATATTCTGGATATGTCTTAATCTAGGTGGGCGAATGGGAAAATATGTTTTGTTGTTGGTATCATCGCAGTGAGACCTTCTCGTATAGTCGTTGGGTTTTTCCATGTCAATTGCTACTTCTTTTTAAAATATGTTTTTAAGTCGAAACGAAATTTAAAAAAGGAAAGAAATAGATTCGGAATAAGGAAAAAAGTATTTTTGACTAGAGGAAAAACTAAGGTTGGCAAGGAATGTCAGACATAACATCATATCAAGTTTTTCATATCCATATCACATTCAGCCTAAGCATATCCATGTTTATATCAAAACTTAAAGTCATATCAAATGTATGTCTTCTATGTATGACATGGTATTAAACTTTCATATCTCCTTAATTTTTTATGATAAAACAGATGATTTACGCTTCATTTAAAATGAAAACTGCATATTAATTGGTAAATACAATAATAGTTTTGAATCTTTAGTAGATTTTTGATGTTTTTTATTTAATTTAAAAAATACTTGAATTAATAGAACTCAGATCTAGGCAATTGCACAAAAAAAATTTGCATTTGAGAATTGACAAAACCATCCTTGCATCCGCATTTGTACGAAGTTTACGATCATCCATCCTTTCCATTTCCAAGCCACATTTGCAAAAATCATTAGGATTTCAAAGTAGTTTGATGATGAGATTTAAATGTTAAGATATACCATATCTGGATGGCATGTCATTTATCATATCGAAGAAGGCATGTCCATATTCAAATCTTAGGCATAGGTTTTATGGATGTGATATCATCTGATAAGGATATGATAGAAAAAGTCATTTGTTCTTAATACATTTGTCACTCTAGGTGGGCGAATGTGTTATTATTTTACTTTGCAATTTTTTGCTACGAATATACGTATAAAATACGTGTATTTTAGCATCTAACTACTTTTTCTCTTTTATACATATTTTCCCCTTAGTTCCGTTAGATTTTGTATGTTATAATATATAACTAAAGGAAAACGCTTAAGTATGCCAACTGCTACTTTAGATGACAAATTATGCTTATTGTATTAACTTTCTGCTTAGTAAATCTGGTATTCCGTCTCTGGTTACAGGGTGAAACTCAGGAGTAGAATGACTCACCATCAAAAATGAAAAATTTCCATTGGCATTTTTCTATCGTTACCAAGAAGGCCTCAAAAATAATGTGTAAGGTTAAAACTTGCAAAGTTTTGCAGAGAAAATTAGGGCTTGAGGTATTTCAAGAAGTCGACTGTAAAATCACAACTTCTGTAATAATATTGCTGATGAAATTTTTAAAGCTATTTCAACTGCTACAACACCTGGTTCAACATCCAATACATGCCATGGATATAGGATTCATCAATACTTTCATTTTTCATGTTTCAAAAATGCCAAAACCGCTACAAAAAAGTCAATTTTTTACCCTGGGCGAAACATTTAAGTAGAAAACTGTTCCGGAAAACTGATATAGACATATAGCTGATGTAAAAAAATTTGAAAGAAGGCATAACGCAAAGACATTTTAAAATCAGATAAAATGACAGAATGGCATGACATACTTCCAATCTACAGCAGTGGATATCACATCACAAATTCTTGAAAACAATTTGATATACTGTCTGTGGAAATTTAAGACATGCATTTAAACAGGCTATTCCGGGTTTATTCGGGGGCTGCTCAGGGGTTCATGATGCGGATAACGACTAACATAATATTCTTGACTCAAATTGTCTCTTTGTGGTAATTTTCTCTTTCGTTTAGATCAGGGTATTGGTGCTTATAAAGCAATGCATGATTCAGGCATAGTAAAATCGTTAACTTACGTACTTACAGGTAAAGTTTATCACTACGAAAATTTATTTAAGCTGATATGCTAGGTATTTTGTTGTTATCCATTAGCTGCTGATATAAGGTTTTTGTCACTTATGTTAATAATTATTACCTTTTTAAAGACCATGTAATTATAGTCGTAAAAGGCCAATGCAAAACATAAAAGCAGTACAATCAAATTTTTGACAACGGTAATAAAATATTCTTAAACACGTAAACAACAGAAGATGTAATAATTTAAGGTGACGCCAAAGGTTTTTATTACGATTACAATATATTTTTTTATGTATATGTTTATAATACATATATATAATTAGTCGCTGTTATTTCGGGGACCCGGAGATTTTGTCAATGATAAGCCCCATATTAGCAATGCTAAACCCTATGTTAAAAGTGCTTATGCTAAACCCCATGTTACCGATTCTAATGTTGAACCCAATGCTACTGATTATAATGCTTAACCCCATGTGACCGATTCTAATGCTAATCCCCATGCTACCAATTCTAATGCTAAGCTTTATGCTATCGATTCAAATGCTAAACCTCATGCTACCGATTCAAATGCTAAACCTCATGCTACCAATTCTAATACTAAACCCCATGGTATTGATTCTAGTGATAAACTCCATGCTACCGATTCTAATGTTAAACTTTATGCTGTCGATTCTAATGCTAAATCCAATGCTACCGATTCTAATGCTAAACCTCATGCTAACGATTCTAATGATAAACCCCATGCTACCGATTCTAATGCTAAACCTCATGCTATCGATTCAAATGCTAAACCTCATGCTACCGATTCTAATGCTAAACTTCATGTTATCAACTCTAATGCTATACCCCATGCTACCAATTCTAATGCTTAACTCCATGCTATCGATTCTAATGCAAAACCTCATGCTAGTGATTCTAATGCTAAACTCCATGCTACCGATTCAAATACTAAACCCTATGCTACTGATTTGAATGCTAACCTTTATGCTATCAATTCAAATGCTAAACCTCATGCTACCAATTCTAATGCTAAACCCCATGCTATCGTATCTAAATGAATGCTACAGCCGATGCTGAATAACGAATGCTAAAGCCGGTGCTGAGTAATGAATGCTAAAACCCGTACTGAATAACAAATGCTAAAGCCCATGCTTAATAAATGAATGCTAAACCCCTTGGTGAAGAACAAATGCTAAAACCCATGCTGAATTACCAGTGCAGAATTACATGCTGAAATACCAAAGCCCATGCTAAAATAGGAATGCTAAAGCTTATGATAAATACCGAATGCTGAACCAATACTATCATTTTAATGAAAAATATTGATGGCGACTTTATGAGAACCGGTAGCATTATGAAAACCTCTGGCGGCTCTTGTGTTAAATTATTATTAATTGGATTCATATATTTATTCCAGTCCATCAAATATTTGCTTCTGTATGCGTATTTTTAATATTTATTAGTCCTTCTAAATAAATTGGTATAGAAATTCTTGCACTGATTGCATTGGGTGAAATAGTTTTATGCTTCATGAAATTAGAAAAAACATATTTTCAACCCTTTTTACTGATTCCAACTTCATCATATGCAGGAGTTCGACAACTCGCTGCTAGACATAATTTTGGAATTCTTTATGAAATGAAGCAACTAATTATTCCATTTGTAATCATTTGAGTACGTCTTTCTATAAATATCTGATTTATGGCCCATTTTAAAATTGGACAGCTGAGTGACATTTTCCGGAAAAAAATCTAACTAGAATGGGACAAATATTATTGACAGATTACCTTTTTCTTGAAAAAACATCTTTAACACCGGTTAGATTTATAGTCAAATTGTTTTTATGGCATTATTGTGTCTTCTTAAAAAGGAAAGGCGTAAATGTTTTCCCGCAGTCACTTACAGTATAATTGTGAGATATAATGATTACAAATCTTGCTTATGCAAATCAAATTTACAGACCTTAAAGAGCTAAGTTTTGAGTTAACACATAGCTCTAATTTACCCAGTAATACTTAATCTTAAAATGAGTAGTTTTAAACCTAGCGAGAGCAGCAAAAATCTCATGTTTTCAAATCCCGGTTTTTGATATACCGTCAGAAACCTTGTCTCAAAAGTAATTATTTTGCAAATTATAAGACTTGCAGATACTTTCTGTAACGAGAAATTAGCACCAGAATCTTTAAAGGTAATTAAGCTTCAATTTGAGCTAGGGTTTTTGCAAAAATTTTAATAATTCGATTATCTATATTTATCTATATATATATATCTATATTCTAGGGTTTTTGGGCTTTCAGTTGGTACCAAATTAAAGCCCATAAAAACAGTAAAATATGCCCTCTCAGATTTTTGATTTATATTCATTTAACCGTATTATGACATTTTGATTTTTTTCTGTCATATATGAGTTAACCTATTGTCGGATTCATATTGTTGGGTACAGTGCTATGCAAATGAGCAGCTGACCCACAATATTTCATGAACCGTTTTTATATACATTCGTATATGTGATTTATGTATGTACTTATTATATGTATTATTCTATTTTTACACACAAGCTACCAGAAAGTTCTCTTGTATTTTTCGTCGT
>JAQIXX010006829.1:0-11693 GCA_034700605.1 Willowsia nigromaculata | reverse complement strand
CCTGCTGTTTTATCAATATCTCATACTGGTTCTCCTGCCCGTTTGACTCCTTCCACCGTCGGTACATTACAGAGGCATCAACGTTCGCAGGACTCGAAGTGTTTGGCTCATTAAGGAGGGACACTACTGATAGCAAAATTGTTCGAACATTTTGAGTGGGATTCCAACGCTCACAAGGGAGCTCGCCACTGTGTGGGTCCTGGAGTAGATCAAAGACAAAAGGAAGCCCCATCATACATCGAACATTTATTGGTATACATTTGCAAAAATGTTATGAAGTAAAAGTATTTACATTGACAGGAGGGTGCAATATGGATATACACAGGTCTCCACTTTCATACACGTTCGGATGGTATAGAAGTGTGGATTTGTCGAACCGGAGGGTAGGCGGACTGAACGGATAATCAGAGGGAAAGTGCATCCGAGCCTATATAGAGATGCAAATAAATGCCCAGATAAAACCTTGTTAATTTTCACTACTTTTTGGAAACTTTATCCCTTTAATTTTCATTAAAAGTTTTGAAGTGAATAGACCTTGAAGTAGCCTCCTTGGTAAATAGTTTGGGGTGGACCAAAAATAGCAACTTCCCATTCGAATAAATTATCCTCATTCAACAAGCGTACACGAAATCCCTCCAATGGTTCATCCTTCAAACTTTTTAACTCTTGTGATAGTGCTCGGAGTGCACCAGAATTGGGAACAGACATCCTTCCTCCTCTGTGGTATCCACACTATACTCTGCTGATGATAATTCCTGTCTATGATCTAATCAACTCCTTTCCAATTTACTTTCTCCCTTGACTCTCTAAGGATGGCAGTAGTAAAATTTCAAAAGAAGCTCACGGACGCAAAGCACGACGAGTGCGTCTTTTCAGCACACACAAATACTGAATACTCATCGTCACACACAAAATATTTTGATATCCATTTCCCACGATAAAAAATGCATTCTCTGTTTTCGTCCTCGTCCTACGCTCCCCTCTTATACTGCTCTCTTTCTTTCTAATTTGTTTTTGTGATGAGCTCCAAAACTTGCATGTAATAAACATTGAATGTTGTCACAGACACGATTCTCAACTACCAAGGCTTCCTTGTTCCTCTCAAATAACACACATTCACACCAGTCGAGTGGTCGGATTCCAGTTAGCTTGCCACCAGAGTCTAACAACTTTAGATTCACTTCTTTGTACACACAATACACAAGACCAAAAGGGAAATTAATTTGTATAGAGCTGTATTTTCCCATACACACAAATACACACTCTTTACATGCTCAGCGAAAATGCCGGACTTGAGTGAAAGTAAAGCAAATTAGAGCAAACTCGCACACACACACACACATACACACAGTCTTCAATATTATGTTTTTCTACCAAAAAGGTACATGATTCTGCACAAGACGAAACAGTGGAAAGTCAACACTATTCACTAGAGGCACGTATTGCTGAGTTGTTTCCGTCTTGCTCTCTTTTACAAATTTCCCCATTTCTCGTCTCAAACCAGACCCCTATACAACATACTCTGCTTTCACTTACCCCGTCGTATCATATAAGTAGCTTGATTCTCACATCCACCAAGTCAGTTAGCCGTTGGCTGGAGAAGAGGAGACAACAGTCACTCACGTACTTACAAAGTTTTAGACACAGTGAAAACACCACATGGCTCATGCAAGCAAACCTGCAAAATGTCATTAGTTTCTCGTTTCACCCTCAGACTTATTTCAACATAAATTCAAGAAATACTGTACACCCATTCCAATTGGTTTTTAAAGAAAATTATTCGGCAAATTGGACAAACTGTTGTATGTGTACGTGTGTCCAACCCACTTTACTACATTCCTTAAGACTTACTCAGTTTTCTAGTGAAATTCTAGTGTAAATAATTGCTAAAAACATAAAAGAAATCGTAGAAGAGAAAGGAACTCAAGTTGAAAATTTTATGTGTTGCACTAAAAAAGTAATATTATTCCCGAAGGCATTGTACATAGTTTTTATTTCTAGTGACATAATCACAATTTTCACTGGTTGTCGTGTTTTGCTGTTTATTTGTTGTGCATAATAATAACTGCGTAGAAGTTGATATGTGTGTTTTTACTCGTTTCTGTACAAACGTGTCTCTAATATTCGAAAAACAGTATATTGATGGTAGTGCAGGTTTTCGTGATATGAGACGTACACTTTGCTAAACACACATAACTTGGAGTTGTAAGACATTATCATTATTATTGTCACTTTTCCAGTGTCTGGAGTAAAATAGCAAGTTTCTCACATGACACTATTAATGCAATGTGGCTTTTGCTTTGATCATTGCAAGCCAAGTCAGGAAAATCAAAATGCAGAAAACATTTTCAGCTAAAGTGAATTTTTCTTCGAGTATTCAAGTTAAGTTGGATTGTTGTTTGCATCGACTAAATTCATCTTATATAAAATTAAATTAGTCAGCATAGCCAATAAACTTACTGATTTATTTACAAACAAAATTGATCAAAAATGCTGACATTTTATATAATGGACTAAAGTCGAACTCATAAAGAAACGCCTTGTGTTAGCATCTTGCTCGTCTGTTCGGATTATTGTGAGAACATCAAAGAACCATCAAGGGACATAACTTTCTACAAAGATTGCAAATACATTTCCGAGAAAACTAATTCGAAAACATAAAAATAAATAAACCTGTGGGAGGATCAAAGGAAAAAATAAACATGATGATTATAAAAATTATCACTGATGGTGAGTCGTAATTTCATTTTTTACGTAATAACTTTATACTCATCATCCTTACCCAATCCCTCATGATGGGTAAGTGGAAAGAAGCCACAAGTAAATAAAAAGGCAGAGAATTGTGTATATTTGCTCTTACTTCACCTGCTTTTATTACATTGACAAAGTTAGGGAGACGTTGTTGGGAGAAAATTGGACTGTGTGTGAGCGAGGAGATTTAGTCTGCATCTCAATCCTTCCTTAAAGGATTACGAAGAGGCTCATCGTCGTCTTCTCTGCGTGATATTAACTTTCACACTAAATACCTGTTATTTTCGCTGACGTGAATTAATTTAGCACAAATTACACCCCTTCTCTCTTGCCACCACCACCATCTCCCTATCACCACCGTCTTTTAGATGGAAAACACGTATCCGCAAGTATACAAATGTACATGCACACTTTGGCAGAGTCATCTCACTCACAAGTCATTTCCCCAACCACATCCGAAAAAACTAGCAAACTTTTACTTAATCAAATCACAGGAAAACTACGATCCTCATCTTTTGTTACTTTACACTACTACGGCATAAGAACAAGCGTGGTCGTAGCCCAATATATGTATAAATATGTAGCCTCTTTCACGAAAACTAGTTGAGACTTGAGACGCAAAAAAAAGGGGAACGAAAACAAAATCTTTTCTTAAGAATCCCTACAAGGCATCAAGAAGGGAAATCATTATTGCAACATTGGTTTCCTTTTAACTGTTTCTAGACGCAGCACGCTCTTCAAAGCCAATTTTTAAGGACGTGTACATACATAAGTGAACATTTACAGCGTGTCACTTACACGTCCACTATTGCCATCATAAGCATCCTTATCATCATATTTCTCATTGCAGAGCATTTCACTTTCTCCTTCTCTGAGATGCTCTCTTGTATTAGGGTATGTGCAAACTATACGTTTGTCAAGGAAAGAGAAAGGCCACAGAAAGTTCAGCGAGGCAAGCCACTCTGCAAACGACAGCAGTTGCAAAAGAAAAGGAGTCCAATCCTTGCTTGTTTGCTTGAACTGCGACCATTCTTTATCTACTACAACCGTACGTTTCTCTTCATTTTCCTAAAGTGAAAGTGAAAGAAGGGATAATTAAATCCGGACGGACACAGAACAGAAAAAAACACATCTTGGACTTTAGGGTTTCCCGGTATACTAAGAATGAAGGGAGCCAAATGGTAAAAAGCAAGCATTATAGGTTATCCAGAATAAATCTATTTCTGGAACAACACACTAATCGTAAGTAGCGCTCAACACATGCCCATTCTACTAATATGTGTCATACTATAGGTACATCTCTTATTCCAAGAATGAAGAAGAATAAACGTTGATTACCTTTGCTACTGCGAATTTCATTATGAACTTGGGTTCTTCATTATAAAAGAAAGCTCATGCTGCTGCCAGCAGTATATTCTTCATCCTTTTTATGATTGAGCAGCAGTCAGAGCAGCAGCAGCAGTGGCAAATCAAGGAAGGGGAAACTTATATGTTTGCTTGCGCTAATAACATTACGTCGAATTGTTTTCAGAAATAAACATATTGTATTAACCCAATTCATTCACTCATTCCCACTACCAACACAACTGGACCGTATATACATGCTTCGTATTAAAGAGAAAATCTCTTGTGAAAACTAGAATAGGCAATGTCGAGAAAATACAATTCTCCACTTTTCAGATCATTCATCAATTTACTTGAATTACGAAGCTGTCGGTGGGATTGACACTTTGTTATTAAGAATTATTATTATGTTGAAAGGAGAGAGTGCAAAACGAAGAGTATTTAGTGGAAAGGAAGAAAGCAAAAAAAAGAGAAAGGGGAAGAAGAGACCTGCTGCTCTAATCTTGCTCTCTGCTCTTGCAACGTTTTACTTTACTTCTATACCGCTCTATTAAACACAGCTTTTCTTTATCGTCTTAGCATACGTATGTTTTTTTGCAACATGCACAAAAAATAGGATAAAACCTTTAGTATGTTATTTCAAAATCTAGTATTTCCTTTCTCTTTTTTATTCTTCTTCGAGGAGAGAATCAACAGCAACAGTAAACAAAAATGGATACAACAACAGTGAACCACCAACAACTACACAGCTTTCACAAACAAAGTGAAAAAGGAAATCCAGTCGCTTGCTTACTTATTTCCCTTAAGAGAAAAAAGGGAACCAAGTGGTTCTACTATTGGTACTACCACTTCTTATGAGCATAAACATAAGTAAAAAATAATAATAATATAAATATATAGATATTGCTACAGATAGAAGGGAACGGGTGAAACGAGCACTGCTGTTATGCCGTTATTGCGAATGAAGATCTGAGAAATCTTCCCTGTCAAAACCAGAGGCTCACACACAGACAAACACAACAATATCTTTACACATGGGAAAATAAAATAGCAAGCAAAGGAGAAGGAAGGAAAAAGAATGAAAAAGTGAAGCTGGGGTAGAGCAAAATAACTACTTGGTACGTCTGTGTGCAGTAGATAGATGAGGAAAATATAATAATTCACCTTGGAACGTCACATAATAATACAAGCATACATACATCCCAAATCCTCTCCCAACAACAATAATAATAATCTTTTCTTGATAGTTTCCTTCTCTGTTGTACTGTAGCCCATTGTATGCTTTCTCCTATCAAAAGAATATGGGGTATAGTGAGCTTTGAGTAAGAATAGAACAAGTCCCCGTCAAAAATATGTATACTGCTAATAGCAAACCGAATTCTCAGTGTGGATCCCTTTCAATTATTATCATTCACGTATAAACGTCTGTATGTACAGAAACTCGCTTCAGTTTCCGGTTAACTGTATAAATGAACCCGTCACCTTCGTTTCCTCACAGAACAACAGAAAAAATGTCTTTCCCGTCGAATTCTATATTGTGATTATTTGCGGATGATGGTGCTTTGTTGGTACACACAAAGCAAAAAAAAGTGACTTGACTCAACATTTATGTGTACGCTTTCTTCCGGACACATCCAAAATCCAGAGGCTAGTGACATTTTTGAAGTATTGACTACTACAATTACAGATGATTCTCTCACAGAATTGTGTGTTCCCGTAAAAAACAGGAGGAAAAAGATACTGAAAAAATAAGAATACAACATCGCGTATAAAATGAAACATGAGAAGGAACAAGTCATTTCTCAAGTCACGGCTCTTGTACAACTTTCTCTTTCCACGTGTTTCATTTTTTATCATGCATCAGACACACACTTTCTATTCTCTCAACTAGAAATAGTCGATACCAGTAGTTTTTTAAATGGTACAAGAAATACAATAGGTGTATATAGTCTTTGCAATTTTTCGGCTGTTCATTCTCAGAATCTCTATTGTGTTGTTGTACACGAGAAAACGATACGTACGTCAAAACATCGTTGACTGAACACAGTTTTTTTTCTTTCTAGAGCTATTCTTCAAGACAAAATAATAGATGCTATTGGTATACAAGCAAAGAAGTTATAGAGCAAAAGGTGAAAAAATGTCAAAGCAGAGGTTTTTATTATCTACAACATTCTCTCCCCGTTATTCTGTCAGACTGATCGCCTTTTTTGCGACTTTTGCGATTGTGACTTTATTTACTACCATGCTATGTAATAAGTATCAATGTTATATATATGTTGACTGCTGTTGTTACAGAAAGGATTCTTGTTCCTGTCGTTTGACATGATGATGACCATGAAACAGAATGGAATTTGTTTTGTGCAAAGAACAGTGAACCTTGACAAGCACACAAAATACGACGACGAGAAAGTCGTCTGAGTTGGCTGGTGACAAGACAGGAAAAATACGCGTACGATTTACTATACACAAAGAGTTAATAGTGCAATATAAAGTAGCAAATATAAGTTCTTATTTATTATGCTTAACAGCAACAAATATCATTCGGCAATTTGTAATCCTCTGGTTGGAAAAGAGGGAATGGTTCCAAAACGAAACCTTCCATTGCATACATTATCTTGCATGAGAACATCAAGAGTTTGACTAAATGATTGCAGAAGAAAAAATGCACAAAAAAAGAAGTTACAGCTTTGCTGCAGAAAAAACTGAATCTGTTAGTTGTGTGCAATGGATGTGACATTATGACTTTCCGTTGACCTAAAGAGAACAATGCAGCAATAATTAATGACAAAATTCTTTCTGTACACAACCAAGTTTTGTTGTAAATTTACATGTCTGGTGTCTTGAGCACTTTCTCGCTAAAATATGTTTTGTATATACCTACTTATGTTAGGATAGGGCTCGCGTGAACTTTATCAATTCTATTCAAACTTTTACAGGAATGTTTACAATGCTGATAGAATAGTGTGCGTTATCTGCATCAAGAAAATTGAAAGCGTTGGGTTCGACATGAAGAGTAATATGTTGATTGATACGAACAACATTTTCAAAAGAAACTCTTATGTGTTTTGGTGATTGAATTTTGATACTCAGCCAAATTGCCACTTTTAGGATATCAAATTTTAGTGTTCATTTCCCAGTTTGTATGTATACACACATATAGATGCTAAGAACAATAAACATTTTCTTCATAAAATATGCTGTGTATAAACCAAACTGTAAAGAATTACCAATGTTTTTTCAAGTAACTTGAGAAATTGGTAGTAGTAGAGAAGGGGTGAAAGAAAGGTGATTGAGAAAAATGAGAGATAATAAAGAACACTCAATAGAGACACCAACGACAGGGTGAAGAAAGGAGAAAGAAGAAAGTTTTGGATTCCTCAAGGGACGCGTGTCGTTTTCACTACCAAGCAGAAAGCATACACCTTTATGGAAACCCCTTTTGAAAAGGAATGAATCCAAGGAAGGAAACCAGAGTCAAGATGGCCTGTATTCCAGTTACGGCTCCAATTCATCGACTTTTCTTCATATTACTCTTCATCAAAGGTAAAGGCAAAAAATTCTTTGATAACTTTTTATACCATTATTTTTAAGGAGAAAAAAAAAAATTCTGTAACCTTTTGAATATTTTTTTAACACTGCAAGGGAAATAGAATTCACATTGGCGATATCTGCATTGCATATGCTTCAGGTTTACATAACTAACAGTATAATCAAATAAGTTTCACATGGCCAGAGACGCACTAACCAATACGGAAGTGCTCTGGGTCATGTTTACCGTAGCCTGAGTGCTGTAAAAATACAAGAAAGTTTTACAGCTGTTGGTGCAGTCATCCATTTCATTGTTTCATCATGAACACTCACATCATCCACACTCATATATTGAATGCATGGTGTTGGTGTATTCTCCAAACTTTTTCACTAGAGTAAAGCTCCAGCTTAAGTCTCCCCTATACTTTTTCCACCCGTTCTTCAACTTTCTTCGTAGAAAATAAAGCAAAGCTTCATATTTCTGTTTTTACATGGGTATAAAGGATAGAGAGCGTCCCTTCACCACACTACTTTGTCAACAAAGTCGACAAAAAAGTTGGCTGAAGTCATCATCGTCATTTCCCATTTCAACTTCCCTACTTTTACTTTCCTCTAATTTTTCTCCAGTTACAGAACACTTCTTCTTCTTCTTTTACTGTCGTCTTCATCTTCGTATCATTCAAACTTTCTTTCTCCATTCCCTAGGAGCAGTGGAGCAAATACTTTGCTGCATGTTCAGTAAACGTGTGGAATCAGCATAAAATTAAAAACATTCATTGCACTCAAGAAAGTAATATCTCTGTAAAGGGAGATATTATGATAATAATAATGTTTAGCAGTGGAACAAGACGATGACAAACTTGTAAGGCGTATGACAACCCACTTTAAAGTAAATGAAGAAAGACGTGAACGCTTTAATCACTGCTTTGTGATTACTTTGTTGGCGCTGACCGTCCTATGAACCATAGCATAATGTAAGTAATGGCTGAACTCTACACTCGATGAATTTGCCCGAGAAACGTGAATAAAGTAGCTGTGCTTCGAGAAAGCATTCACTCTGCGATTTCTAGACTAATTGTGTTTTATTTTCTGCTTTTGTTGATGTTGAAGATATTATGTGTGGGGTTGAGTAACTGTTTGACTGTTGGCTATCTCAACCATGTGTACTTTTAGACGTCGAAAGTAGAATGAAAATGAGTAATAGTCATTTGATAGCAAAATACGAGAAGGAGTCTCGGAGAAAGTATCCTCAGTAAGATGTGTAAGTATGGATATTATATAGGGAATGAACCCTTCTTTTGTTTCTAGTTCTGACTAGCTTCCTTCATCCTTTCTCTATCCTCTTTCTATTTTCTAATAAGTACAAAGAAGTACATATTATTATGTTACAAGGAGATACACAGGGAAGAGAAGTGTTGCAGAACAATGTGGACATCTGTAGCCTCTTATATCTTAGTATAAAAATTAGCTCTTATTTCTTCCTTCCTCCTTTCATTTCCCTTCCGGCCAGTTTAACAAAAAAGAGGGAAGGATACGGTATCATCTTGTTCGCCACCAACATCGCCACACCATCACTACATATTTTGATGGTGTACAAGGATAAAAAGGTTATTTGGTTGCTTCTTTGACGTAGGCTCGTTTCCTTTATTCTTTCTTTCTCTCTCGTCGCCTGTCATATTATCCTTTTCTGCTTTATCGCCTTTCACTTGAACTGCTTGCTTCTCCATGCGTGTGTGCATAAAGTAGGTACATATACACAGAAAGAAAGTTAAACGCCTGGAGAAAGAGGACGCGAAATTAGACACAATGTAGCCAACAACTCATGTGTCGTCTCCTTTGTTTTGGATTATCGGTTGGTATGAAGATGTGCTCATATTACACTCCAAAGTAGCTCATGCATTGTTGCTGTATTCTGTAGGAAAAGCAAGGTTTTCGCATCACGAGCGCCGGGTGAAACAACCGGAGAGGAAAAAGTAGACAAGATAAGACAATGAATTTATTGAGAGAAGAGGCAAAGTTTCTCGTTGAGAATCTGTAGTACTATTTATGTAAATAGACAAAAGGGCAAATATATAATTCAGGGACTTTTTAAAGAGTCTACACACACCTAAATGCTTTCCTTGTTTATACAATAGAGCACATTCTAATAATATTAAAGAAACCAGAAAGAGAAATTAAAATTTCATGCATGGTAGGGAACAAAGGGAGGGCAAGTGATGATAAAAGTGGTGCCTTGAACTCTTTTTATTAACAACGGTATGCAAAAAAGTACTCATTAAATATTTTTGGAAGGGAGATTACTAGCGTTTGCAGGAGTAGCCTTTCTCTATCTCAACTCAAAGTGAAAACAGCGCTGTATCTAAACGGAGATTTAATTCGTGGAAATTCATTTAGGAATGACAAAGATTTCGTTTTGTAATAGTCGTATGATAATGATTACAGTCAAATGCTACTGAGAAACAACAAAAGTTCCACTTGAACTTTTTCAAACATTATTTTAATGAATCTTCCTTTCCAACACATTCATTATTAAGCTTGTAAATTTTCCTGAGAAATCAGAACATGGCTTTAAAAAAGTGTAGTAATACTTAGACCAAGTATTGAGTAAAGCAAGAAATATTTCCGTGTAAGAAACTAAAAGTTGAAAGGATTTTATTGTGATTGAGCACATGAGTGTCTTTCTGTTTTTTCACTTTTTATCTTTAAAATTTCCTTTGTGCTACGTGGGTGCTACTAGTAGAGTTACTCAGCTCAAAATCTATATTTTTATATATTATTCTACTTTCTCTTGTTCACGATAACCAACCTTCCAATTTACACAAATGCATACATGGGTGATTGTACATTGCACACGTGTACACGATTCTCCAAGTTTCCATTATCTTTATTATTTCCGTGCGACTACATTCCTTAACCCAAGGAGGATGATCACGATGACGTTGAAGAGCTTTCACTCACTCCTGCAAAGTAGTGTCGCATTACATTGAAATATTCAGCAAGGAAAAAAAGAGACAGCAGCGAGGGCAAAACTTTAAAAAGAATATGTCTGTTCATATACGAAAAGCGTCAATGGAGACTTGGTGCAGAGTCCAACATACAGGTAAGCATACGGAACATATAATAGAGTTGTGTCTCTTATTCTGTTCACACAACACGTCTGTCTGCGACAACGCGCTCCAAAAAGAAAGTAATCCATTTCCTAAAACACTATCTTATCTTTCAAAAACAGTCTAAAACAGAGCATTTTTCTTGCTACAAAAAAATAACCCTTTCTTGTCATACAAAACTTATTCATTTACTGTCTAGGTATACGCTAGGTATAGATATTTACTATTGTGCATACTATATATTATACACTTCCTTCAGCTCGATCACTGTTTTATGCTATATTGCTCACCCAGAAGAGGTTGAAACATGAATCCTGAAAAAATACGGTATCATAACGCTCCCAGAGAGCTCACTACTGCTATCGTATCAGAGCAGGTAATACAACAGGAGTTTTTGTTTGTTCTGACAGTTATTACGACAGGAATACGAGTTCAAAATAAAGGGCATGACAAAGCAGCGTTAATGAATGATTTACATGAAGTGTTTTTCCCAAAACTCGTCCATTAGTAATGATAATAGAAGATTATTTAAAGCTTTGCAAGAAATCAGTTGAGCGTGACTAATGTTTTCAGCTAATAATATATCCTACGCTTTTCCATACGCGATGCGGTCGTGGTTCCTGGTAGCATGTGTTGTTCCTGTATATTTGCAATTCACAATGCATTCTTGTCGATATCGCTTAGCTGTCAATCAGTTTGGATGTCTATTGAAAACGCTGACGCTGGGTCACTCAAAGAATATTACCTAGAAAAGAAAACGAAACATCTTGAACTTTCTTAAAGGAAACAAACGAGACGGATACGCGTATGTGCATGTTCATATCTGGCTTAAACGATCGTATGTGTAAAAGGCATCCAATTATTCGTCACCCCAAAATCACGGATCGATCACCCTATTTTAACGGTTGAAGGCTCTTTGGAGCGAAAAATACCAAAGAGGTGATAATTCCTGTATATTAAGGT